>PVIW01005073.1:0-115077 GCA_004026585.1 Noctilio leporinus
ATGAGGGTCTTCCTGCTGCTTTTGCCGCCTTGATGGGGGCCCACCTGGGCCCTGAGAGACCCTCTGCTCTGTCTTCTGGGGTGGAGGATGTGGTGATATCACCTCCATTCAGCTACCGGCCCAGCCATTCATTACCCAAGCTCCTGCCCAGCTCAGAGCCTGCAGAAAGCAGGGGCAGCCCGGCAAAGCCCTGCAGGCCATGTGCCCCAGTGCTAGAGGCAGCTGGAGTTCAAGTGAGGCTCATTCCCCCTAGGTGAGGCGTCCTTTCCTCCCTACCCAGTGTCCCTGTCCACACTGCAGAGCAAAGGGGACATTTATATGTCACCTTTCAGTCTGAGGCCAAGACCACCTTCATGGCCTGGAGAATTGGGCCCCACCCTTCAGTCAGGCTGCTCTGGCCACCAACCTTGTTCCAGCCATGGAAGCCACCATGGTCATCCCCAGGGTGACCGGCACTGGCTCAGAGTATGTAGGGCTAGGTTATGTGGGTGGATTGGCTGGTGCATGTTGTCCTCATGCGTGTGTGTGTCTGAACACGCACTTGTGAGGGCATGTGCTCCCATGTTCGCATTGCTTTGCACATGTGCCTGCAGCCGTGGTACCACAGCCCCTGCCTCTGCAGGGGCAGAGATCCCCGGGCCCACTCAGAACCTCACCCACAGAGCTCCTCCTCTTCTAATGGGCTGAGGAGGCATGTTCAGGGCACTCCTCCCCAAAATGTTTCAGCCGTGGCATCAGACTGGTGTGGGGTAGTGGGCTGGGGAGCCTTGACTGGTGTGGGGTAGTGGGCTGGGGAGCCTTGAACCCTGGCGCTGTCTCTGTCCCTTATCTGCTAGGCCTGCAGAAGGCCACCATTTGGGCCTGAGAAGCAGGAAGTGGGGGCAGAGGTACAAACCTAGAGGGACACACCTGAACCTCAGCGTCCCTCCCTGTCAAAGGTCCTCGGGCACACCATGGTTGATGATCCTTTCTGGCTTCAGGACAGGAGTACTTTTCTGCCCCTCCAGTACCCAGACTGGTTCTGACAGGTGGGAAGGTTTGGCACCGAAACCACCTCTATAAGGAAGCCATACACTCCAGTCACACTGGCTTTAAAAAGCTACTTGGCATGGCCATGCCCCAACACCTTCTCTCAAGGACAGGGATGGTCAGAACCATGCAGGGTTCATGAGCCAAGGCTGAGTCTCTGGCACTCAAGTTTTTATGTCTGACTTTCCGCAGGCGTTTCTCATTTGTGAGGGGGGCGGGGAGGGGCTGAACAGGCCCAAGGCTCATCTCCCAGAGATACCAGAGCAGGGGTAGTCTACCAGCATCCGAGAAGGCCTGGCATAGCAGAGGAGGGGGTAGGTATGCGAGGAATGGCCAAAGGGCCTCCTGGTGCTTCAGGCCTCTCTCTCTCATAGGATGGCAGTCCAGCCACCAGCAGGCGGTCCTCAGCCACAGGGGTTGGCCCAGAAGACGGCAGGCCAGGCCTGGGATCTCCTTATGGGCAGTCACCTCGCCTCCTAGTCTCTCACAATGGCAGCAGCAGTGAAGCCGCCTTACTGGCCCAGATGAGCACCCTGCATGTGTCTCCACCTCACAGGTAGTACCAGAAATGGGCTTCTGCAGCCACATCTAGATCCCATCTTAAGCCCTGATCCCTCAAATCTCACCAGGTCCCACCCTGACCCTGATACTTGATCCTCGGGTCTCATCTGACCCATGAAACTTGCACCAGACCCGAGAGAGGGCGGCGTGAAGGCTCTGCAGCCCTGTCATTCGCGCATCTCTTTTGCCCAGCACTGACCCAGCCAGGAGCCTCCCGCGGAGCCGAGACGGCCGAGTCGACCTGGACTCTGAAGTGTACCGGATGCTGCGGGAGCCCGCGGAGTCCCCGGCCGCCGAGCCCAAGCAGTCAGGCTCCTTCCGCTACCTGCAGGGCATGCTGGAGGCCGGCGAGGGCGGTGAGACGCCCGCCCCCTTCCCCACCCGCCTTCCCACTCCCTGAGGGTGCCAGACCGGCCCCCCGCCCCAGGGGAGCCTCTCGCTCCTGCCTCCCAGCATGGCCCTTCCCTCCTCTTCTCACCACGATCCCTGGCCCCACGCTCTCCAAAGACCTCCCCAGTCCGTGTGCCCCTGCTCCCGGAAATCAGGCTCAGATCCACACCCCAAGAAGCGAAAGTTTCACCTGTTTTGACCGCCGTCCCTCCGCACCTGGCTCACGCCACCCGCGCTCTGGCTTTCAGGGGAGCGCCCCGGGCCTGCCGGCCCCCGGAACCTGAAGCCCGCAGCCGGCAAGCTGGGAGCCCCGCTGAGTGGCCTGCAGGGGCTGCCTGAGTGCACACGCTGCGGCCACGGCATCGTGTGAGTGCTCGCCCCTGCCTTCCCCACCGACCCCGCTTCTCTGACTTGCCCGACTCCCTGGACCGGGCGTGCTAGAGAATCTGTCGCCTGACCCTGTCCTCTGCTGGTCTCCCATCAGGGGTACCATCGTCAAGGCGCGGGACAAGCTGTACCACCCTGAGTGCTTCATGTGCAGCGACTGCGGCCTGAACCTCAAGCAGCGCGGTTACTTCTTTCTGGACGAGCGGCTGTACTGCGAGAGCCACGCTAAGGCGCGAGTCAAGCCGCCAGAAGGCTATGACGTGGTGGCGGTGTACCCCAATGCCAAGGTGGAACTGGTCTGAGGTGCTCCCGGAACACCCCTCCCCCCTCGCCACTGCTTCTCTTAATGGCCCGCGGGGCTCCTGTAAATATGCGTGTGTCCCCCTCTCAAATAAACTCCTTCTACTGGGCCTCGACCCTGTCAGTGCCTTGGCCTGTGTCCCTCTAGCGCAGGCCACGGCTTGCAAGGGGGCTACCTCTATTCAGAGTCCAAGCATGTCCTGGGCACAGGGTTCAACGACAAGCGAGACAGGCACTGTGCTGTCCAAGGCCACAGCCTGGGTGGATGGCTGACGTGAATCACAAGGGGCAGTTCTATTCAAAGAGGTGGGGTCTGGACTGCTCTAAGGGGATGTCACGCCAAGAGGTATGATCTCGGCGGAGTCTGGGAAGGCGTCAGCTGAGAAGCAAGAAATGAGGAGAGAAGAGAAGAGCTGACAGGATGAGGAATTGTGTATGCAAAGGTGTGGCAATGGTGAACACAAACAGGAAAGGCCCTGTCTGGCCACCAGAACAATAGCGGGCAGCCCCTAGCAGCCACAGGATGGATTGCCCCGTGGGGTGTATGACTGTGGGAGATGTCGGGGCTCTGTGGGCGGTATCTGTCTCCTCACATTCTATCAATTCTCCCTTTCTCCCTTTTTTTCTTTCCTTTTCCATCTCACCACCAGGGGGCGCGCTAAGTATGTGGGGCGGGACGGAATGCATAGTGGGAAGAGGATTCTATTAAGGACACTCGCCTAGGGCCACAGCACCCTTCAAGATACTGACCTAAAGCCCAGAGAAACCTCCACCCAACTAAGGCTGGTTCAGTGAGTGTGGCAACCTCGAGCTTTTCGCGGCTTGGTAGCAGGCATGCTGGCACAGGCTGGCACTTTTTTAAAATGTTAATGATGCCGGAGCTGGTGAACTGTTGGCTGCTCATGACTCCCTGGGCGTGTTGTACACCTCCCCTCTTGTTAGCTTGCTCCGGTCTGGAAGCTGTCTTGTTTATTTAGTGAGCCCAAATAATGTTTGTGCTATTGTCAATTTTGTACTATCACAAACCACAAAACCAGTTCACACTCTCACCAGCAGCACACAAAAGTACTCATTTCCTCCGGCTCTTGTCAACACATTATCTTTTTTTTTTTTTTTTTCCATTTTTGCCAATCTAAGTAAAAGGCGATACGTTGTTGCTCTAATTTCTCTGATTACCTGTGCTGAGCATTCACTCAAATTATAATGTGTTTTTGGGTACTGAGTGAGCAGCAGGGAACATAGGGGTCTTCTCCAAGAGTTCTTGTGTGAAATGCTCTAAATCCTTCACTCTTTTTTTCTGAGGTTTATTTAAACCAGAGAAATTTGGTAGGAACTTTTCATATTTTTGTAAGAATCTGTTACTCCCATTGATCTCTTTTCCTATTCCTGTGACGATCACATTGATTTAATGACTACCATTTAACGAATAATGCCTTATTTTTCATTTACAAAGATGCAAAGGCTATTCGTGTACATTTTCGGTTGTCAGAGGTTTAGATTCAGTTGTCAGGCTCTTGGAAAACAAGCAAACAAACCTCTGAACCAAGACTGGGGTTGCCTGAATCTAGAGACTCGCTGAGAACTGGGCCTTGAGCCCTCACCTCCCAGGGAAGACTGATCTGTGCTTACTGTCCCATTTGTTCAGGTGCGGAGTGCGCATTCTCATACATGCTTCGTATGTCCCTTTTCTTCTTGTGAATCTTGTTTGTGTTCCCACTTTAATTTGTTCCAAAGGCTCCTCCCGCTGCTCCGTCCCTCCCTGAGGGTGCATCGGCCAGAGCATTGAGCAGGGGGGCCCCAGAAGTGAGGTGAGAATAGGGGCTTGGAGTCCTGGGCCTGGCTCTACGGGTGACGGGACCGTGCCCCCACCCCCAACCTCATATCCTTCTGTCCTCCAGGGGTCACACCTTTTACAGCCGGGGGGCCTGGAGCGCTGAAAGGGTGGGGCGGAGAAAGGGAGGGGCGGGGAGGGGAAGGAATCTGGCCTGCCCGCCCCGCCCTGCTGCAATAGCGCACTCCCGACCTCCCCTCCCACCCTGTCCGGGTGTCCCCGACTGGACGATGGGAAGTTTGCCCTTCTCTCGCCACCCACCCGGCTTGGCCTGCCGACAGGGCCCGGGCCCTACCCTGTTATAGGCGGGAATAGAGGGGAGAATAGAAGGCCGGGGAAGCCGTTGGGCGCAGGAACCCGGTACAATCGTACTAGAACTACAGGCACAGGCCTCCCACCATCTCTCAGACCAAAATCTACACTTTTGCCATCCTCCCCATTCTCACCCGCCGCTGTAGATCCGCCAACTGCCGGTGCTCCCCTTAACCCCGGGATGCGCAACCGCACCCCACCCCTACCCTCTGCCTCCCACAGGGACTGCTACCCAAGTGGAGGGGTCTTTGGACCCTGTGGCACCATCTGCACCCCCAACAGCTCCACCTTCACGGACAACCAAAGCAGCCCTTGCCTACCCAGAGGTCGGAGGACAGGAGCCAACAGGAGCATTGCCCTGAGCTGTCTGGCTGATTTGTCTTCTCCCTGGTTTACTCAAAGTCCAGTCTCTGCCCAGTGATGAGAGCAAATATGATGGGCATGGAAATCTCGGGACACGGTCCTTGTGGGACAGTATTGCTGTGCCCAGACTCCAGGTCCTGAGATGGCACAGAAGGAAAGACAGAGCAGGTTCCTGAACTCAGAGTGCCCAGCCAACCTGGCCCAGGCCGAATTCTCATTATTGTCCCCAAATCTGCGCCTCTCTCACCTCTGGAGCCTTCACCAGATAGAAACTTGGATATCCTATTCTGAACCCTCACCTCAAGCATCCCATCCTACCCATCACTCTGTCTGCTGTTCTGCCCCCTAGGCATTTCTGGGCAGCTGGAGAATTCTCACTTCCTTGCTTCAGGACCCCCTGAGCCCTGAGGATAGAGCCCCTGATTGACCAGTTATAGGCCTAGGAAACATGTTTGACCTCAGGTTACTGACTTCTTGGTCTCACTTCCCCTCCTGCACCGGGCAGTTCACCATTCTTTGAGCCATTGGTCTTTTCTTACACCTCAGGCCTTCTCTCAAGCTCAAAATGCCTTTAGTTTTTCTTCTCCATCCAGCAAAACACCTATTCACTCTTCAAGGCCCAGCTCCACTGCCTCCTTCCAGAGAGCCAAGTCTTGCCTGCCCATCCCCAGGCAGGGGTCGTAGTTCCCCATCCACATGGCCTCCACTCCACCCCCTCTACAACCTGTTACCAGCTTGGTAAGAGCCTGGCTTAGACCTGGTCCAAGACCTAGCCCCTTCTGCCCTGCCCAGACCCTAAGCAGGGCACTGACAGGTGCAGGAGCCCTGGGGCCAGCACACACACAAGCATACACATATGCACATGCACACACAGCCTGGGCTTCCTTGCCTCCCACCACCTTCTTCCTTGATGGCAACTGCCTCCCACCTATGACATTATCTCCTTACTCATTCAGCCAATCATTTACTAAGATTTTACTGTGTTCCAGGCATTGTGTTACCTAGGAAAACATTTTGAGCGAACATATAAGGTCAGATCATAGAAAATTCCATAAAGGAAATAAATAGGCTGTCATAGTAGAGAATAAGTGGTCCCTTTGTGTGAGGAATTTAGAAAGACCTCAAAGTACAGTGACATTTGGCCCTGGCTGGTGGCACAGTGGGTAAGGCACCAGCCTGCGAACCCAAAGGTTGCTGGTTCGATTCCCAGCCAGGGCACATAACCAGGTTGCAAGCTAGGTCTGTGGCTGGAGGTATGTGAAAGGCAACCATACATTGATGTTTCTCTCCCTCTCTGCCTCCCTCCCCTCCCCTCTCTCTAAAAATAATAAAATATTTTTTTTAATCTTAAAAATATATATATATATATAGTGACATTTGAGCAGAAACCTGAGGTGGTAAGGAAAGCTCTATGCGGGTGTCTGAGAAAACTGCGATCCAAGCATGGGGAACAAAGACTCAGGGCAGGGCAGGGAGAGGAGGCATGTGCTTGTTCATCATAAGAACAGTGAAGAAAAGGCCAGATTGGTCAGTGAGGTGGCTAGAAGTAGTAGATAAGGTAAGAAATGTGAAGACAGGAAGACTGACCATACTGGCCTTGTAAGCAACAGGAAGGACTTTGGATTTTACTCTGAGAAGAGAAGCCAGAGGAGTGGCATGACCTGGACTTTAATGTTTTAACCAGGATCACCCAGGCTGCTGAATGGAGAATAGGCTGTAAGGGGCAAAGGTGGAAGCAGGCAAACTGGTTCACAAGCATGACTGCCTTCACCTTCACTAATTCCTAACTAGCCCACTCCCCTCAGCCTCCTGCCTGGCCTCCTTCTCCTGTCTGGCTGCTCAGTCCCCTCTCCACCCAGCAGCAAAGGGAGTTTTTAAAATACAGTTCTGATTATGTCACTCATGCCTATTAAAACTCCTGGCTCCGCATTTCTCTCAGGACAAAGCTGAACTCCCAGTCCCCGCCCACAGGCTGTAGAACTGTAGTCCCTAGTGACCTCTGCTCACAGACCTGTCTTAAGTCCCTACAGTTCAGTCACACTGACCGACAGTTTCGATCAGCTTAATCAATCCGTCTCTTGGACTCTTGCTGCCTCCTTTAACCTTCCAAGGAACTTGAAACAAAACCTGAGTCTCTCCTTTTAGTTTTCTTTGCGACACCATTATTGTCCCCCTTCCTCCTTGAGGACCAAGGGGAAGGGGTGAGGCCAGGGGACAGCTACAAGCTACTTCATGCCAGCCCTCCTCCCTTCCTGGCCCAAGACCTAGCCCCTCTAGGCTCATCACCCCTAAACAGCTGAGCGGAGGAGGTGGCGGGGGTGGGGTGGGGGGGTTGTGAAGTGCACTGTGATGCCCAGGTGACTAGGCTGTTAGCCCAGATAGTCCCTCAGCCACCTGGGGAGCACCCTGCTGGCTCCTCTCCTCATCCCCCACTCCCCTTTCCTTCGCCCAGCTCACCTGCCCTCCAGCTCTGTTTCTGACAGCTCTCATCCTTACCCGAGGTTACAGCTGCTTAGTCCCAAACTCTTCACAACTCTGGGTGAGTTCATGATTTACCCATTTCCCCACAAAATATTCCTCAGCACCCCTAAAGGGAGGTGGAAGTGTAAAAAGAGTTGAGGGTGGTAAAGTGGTCTCTCTCACAAGCCAGGGCTGCACTCCCATGCCCCTACTACCACAAGTGGGAAACTCTATTTGAGTCCCTATAGAAACCACATTTCAGCTTTGCTCCTGTCTGACGTGGACAATTTGTGGCTGAAGGCAAAAGCTAGAAATCAAAAAAAAGAAAAAAAAAAGCTAGAAATCCCATCCCAGGAGAGGCTGCTGAGGCCTTACCTGGTCCTGGGTTGGCCTCATAAGTGCTTAGAAACCCAGCTGACCAGCTGCCCTGAGAACAAGTCTGACTCCCGACTCAGGCCTGGTTAGCCAAGCTCCAAGGCCAAAGCACCACCCAGCAGCAGTGGAAGGACACTTGGCAGTTCTCCAGGGCCTAAGGCTTGTTTTCATGGGAAGCCAGAGCACAGCCACAGACTCAGAGGAAGGGACACAAATTGGATAATAACTGTATCCGAAACTAATGTGTCTCAGGCATTCACCTCCAAGTCCTTGGTGAACTGGTGTTACTCTTCTTTAATCCTTACATCAACCTAAAAGGAAATACAGTTATCATCCCGAATTCATGGATGAACTTAGAAAGCTGGAAAAATTTGCCACGATCACATACTGGTTAGCTGACCTCAAAGGGAACCCAGGGCAACCTCAGGTACTCCTCTTAGCGAATGCTGCTCACCCTACCAACGGTCTGGTGACTCTGACCAGGCCACACTTGTCTGTCTCACATACGGCTGGGCTCCCAGTCCTCTCTGGGGAATGGAACAGTGGAGGCTGAGCTGAGACAGGGTGGCCCTGGGAGTTTTGGGTCTGAGTGTTGACGAGACTGGTGCCTACAATACCGGATCATGAACCCTGTTATGCGTGAGCCTGCCCCCATGCCTGCTTGACCTGCTCCTGAGGTCAGATCATAATCTCTGCCAAATGGCTACCCTAGCAGCTCGCCTGCTCCTCGGTGGTTCCTGGAGCTGCCAAGATGATGGAGATGGGGATGGAGGAGAGAACTACAGATAGCTAGAGGTACAGCAGGGAAGTACCTGCTTGGTGGCCCCTCCCAGCCCCCTGCGCTCTGCCTCTGATCGCTACTGGAGTCTCTTACCCCTCAGCCCTGTCCTCCCGTGTCACACTGTGCCTTCTCAGCCTGTGTTCCTGTTCACTTCCCGACTGTCCCCAAGGCACGAGCCTCCTCAAGGCTCTGGCCCAGCTCCTCCTTTCCTCTTCACATGCTCATTCTCTAGAGTGGCTTGGCTTGTTTGGGCTGTTTTCCAAAGTGCCCCTGCCTTTCTTTTGTATACTCATCCAGTCCTACTGGATTTCTTCTGGAAGGATAGAGCTCAGCGGCCTCCTGGTCCAACCAAGGGGTGGACCTGTCTTACAGGCTTGATCTTAAGCAGGCTGCCCTGCTGGGACTCCGCTTTGCTTTGTCGGCTACTCAGTACTCAGAGCCACCTCCACCACAGATTCCTGCTAATCCCCACAGGAGGTTCTGCTTTCCCATCAATCTTTGAGCCTGCTTGCTACCAGCAACCCTGACAGGCTCTGGTCTCTGGTGACCTCTGACTGACTGGGCATCCCTATGAGGGTGTCTGAAACCCACCCCGAACTCAAGACAACCCAAACCCACCTTCACATCTTCTCTCCAACCTACTTTTACTCCTACACTTCCATCTCGGATAAAAAAACACCAGCCCTGGCTGGCGTGGCTCAGTGGATTGAGTGCTGGCCTGCGAACCAAAGTGTCGCCAGTTCCATTTCTAATCAGGGATCATGCCTGGGTTGTAGGCCAGATCCCCAGTTGGGGGAATGTGAAAGGCAACCAAAGATTGCTGTTTCTTTCCCTCTTTTTCTCTCCCTTCTCTTCTATCTAAAAATAAATAAAATATTTTTTAAAAACACACACACACCACCAACCACTCATCCACACAGCTTCCCATTTTTTGGCATCTTCTCTGCCTTCCTCCATCCCTCAGCTCACATCTAGTTGGTCATCAAGACCTGTCCTCGTGGCCTGTTTAATAACCCTGGAATTCACCTTTCTTGGCCTTCACCACCATCAGCCTCTTGGACACAAGTCTCTTTGCTTTCACCCTCCTTCCTCCTTTGCATTCTCAGCTTGGCCACCAGAGGGATCTTTCTAAAAACAGAAATCCTGTCAGGTTTCCCTCCCACTTCCATTGCCTCAGAATGAAATTTAAACCCATTTAACAATTAGAACCTTTTAAGGTCAGGGATGGTTTTGCCTCTACCTACCTTTCCAAATTTATCCCTCTGCTTTTCCCCATTCTTGATTTAGAGCTCACACGGCAAGTGTCAGGGCTGGATGGGATTTTTCCTGTGTCAGGAGGTGGCCCATGGATCCACCTGCTTCAATGTTGACGCCAGGCTCTTGACTAGAACAAGCAGGCAACAGTGGAAAACTGTAACCCACCCCACCATTCTTTTGACATTGTTTCTGTAAGTGCTGACTCTGAGGAATAGGTAGCTGGTAGGTGAACAGCACAGTTGTATAAGAATCGTAGGAACTAGCTTAAGCGATATAGACCCTGACCTTCAGGCATCTTAGCTCCAGGAGATTTGCTGACCTTCATCTATGGAGCCAGGATGACATGAAACCAGGATGACCTGAAGCCAGGATGACGAGACTGGAATGACGCACGCCAGACCATCACTTGCATTGTCAGAATGAACTGTGCTTGTCTGCACGTAGAGAACTTTGCAACCCTCCCCCTTGATCTCTTTGTTCTGCTCCCCTCTCCCTCCTTACAAAAACTTGTGCCCCCACTGAGGGGGGGAAATGGGCCTTCAGACATGAGTTCTGCATTTACCCTGGAGGTGGGTTTTGTGACATCAGTCCCTGCCATCTTCCCAAGAAGATGGACTTTGTGACATAAGTCTCCCATCTTCCTGATGGCCAGCATGAAAATAAACCACTTTTCTTTATATCAGCACCTGCCTCTTGAATATTGGCTTTCATAACAACAGGCAGCCAGACCTGCGGTTTGGTCATGAGCATAGGCAGGACTTGAATATACAAATGAGGCTACCAGGGTTCTGCCTTCCTCAATGCTTCTGGGCAGCACCCAGCGAGCAGAAGCGCAGCCTGTGTCCTCCCTGGTCCTATCTGAGTAAGATGACAGGCATATGACTCATGGCTTCAGTCTAGGGGCATACTGTTTACTCCAGCCACTGCTGTGGCAACCAGCTCCTCCAAAGTGTCCCAATATCACCTGCACTGTTTACTTCTCACTGTCTGCTCCCAGACTCCTCAGACACTGAGGTACAGGACAACTACTGTACAGATAGATACCGACTTAACACTGACGCATGTGTCGGGGAGTTAACAGCCAACGGGGCAGGTTAAACTAGTGAGGGACAGCCACCTGTGGCATATATGCCGGCTGCTTCTGAACCTTAGATGCATTTCAGAGACACGTTCCCCCAGTTCCCCTGGGGGAGCTGTAAACAGCCCTGGGCTATGTCCTTGTAGCTGTTTTTCCCTACAATCTTTGACTCCTGTTCTCTACATCTGTTCCCAGGTAGAAGCTGTCTAGAAGGCAGACTTACAAGGGAAAGATTTTCTTCTTTTTTTGTTTTTTGAAGACTTTATTTATTTTTAGACAGAGGGGAATGGTGGAAGAAAGAAAGGGAGAGAAACATCAATGTGTGGTTGTGTCTCAAGTGTCCCCAACTGGGGACCTGGCCCACAACCCAGGCATGTGCCATGACTGGGAATCAAACCAGCAACCCTTTGGTTCGAGGGCTGGTGTTCATTCCACTGACCCAAACCAGCCAGGGCTTTTTTTTTTTTTTTTTTCTTTTCTTTCTTTCTTTTTTAAAATTGTACTTACTTTAAGAGAGAAGGGAAGGGAAGGAGAAGGAGACAGAGAGAAACATGGATGTGCAAGAGAAACATCCATTGGCTGCCCCTCATACAAGACCCAGTAGGGAACTGAGCCTGCAACCTAGGCGTATGCCCTGACTGGGAATCGAACCAGTGACTTTTGCTTTTCAGGATGATGCTGCCCAACCAAATGAGCCACTCTGGTCAGAGCACAGGGAAGGGATTCTGGAATGGGAATACAACCTTCCTAATAGAGATGAAGTCCCCATTGCTGTTGGTAAATAGGATAATAATAATCTCTGGCATGCAGTTTTTAAAACTCTTACCCAAGGTAGGTTGGAATGTGACTCAAGCAGAAATGAAAACATTGCCTTTACATCAGTGTTTTTTAACCAGAGGAGATTTTATCTCCCAAGGGATATTTTGCAGTGACCTGAGATATTTTTATTACAACTAGGGGGAAGTGCTACTGGTGTCTGGTAGACAGAGGCCAGAGATGCTGCTCAAATGCGTAGGACAACCTGCACCGGAAAGAATGATCTGGCATAAAACTTCAATAATGCCAAGGATGGGAAACCCAGTCATGGCTTTAGAACAGGGTGATTATAAGGATCACAAGGACAATAGTGACTGTAAGGATTATGGAGTTGACTAGCTTTTAAGTGCTTTAGAAGCCTTACAAAAGAAAATGATAAACTCCAGACATACTGTGGATGTGAGATAGGAGGCCTCCACCCCCACCCCTATATCCTGCAGCCATGGGGCAGATTGTGCTAGAAATCAAGCCCAGGATGTAATTGATCTAATTGGAATGATAGGAGAGCCACCAGAAAAGGCTGTGAGCAGGTCTCCTATGACAAAGTCATGGCCCTGATGGGAAATGCATAGAACCCTGAAACAAGGAATAGGGACTTTGGGTAGACTGTGGGAATTCGCCTAAACCTTCAAGGCTGGCAGTGGCATTCTCTCCCCATGTTATAGGAGAGCAGCTTCTCCTTGCCTGGAATCCCTGCCAAGACTTCTCCTGGGGCAAGTGTCTCCAAAGATGCTCTTATCCTCCTTAAGGTACTCTCCTATCTCCTGGCATTACCTCTAGGCCCATACCTAAGGTTAGTTCTCAGCACAGCCAAAGTTGCTTTGAAATACATCTCCTGAACCACAAGGAATAGCATATGCATAAAAAAAACAAAAGACAGGACCTATGTTCTGGTAGGAACAGGGGTAAAGTGTGAGAATGTATTAACCAGGGGGCATTCGCTATTCTAGATTTAACATTCAAGCAAGGATACATAAAACCATTTTCATATGCATCTGAGATGACTCTTTGAGAAACTTGGATACAGTTTTTCTCAACAGAGTATCAAAGGAGTCAGTCGGTGCAGGGGAGTGGGAATGTTAGCTTTTGATAGGGAACTCAAATGTTGGAAAATTTTAGTTTCAGGTAACAGCTAATAAGTTTAGTAATGAATGTATGTAAAAGCTGTTATTTCAGGAACTGAAGGTATGACCTACCTTGACTAGAGGACATCTGTGCCCGGGGCACAGATGAAATAATGCTGTAGTTTTTATCTCATTAACTTTTTCATTGAATTCCAAACCCCTTACCTATACCTTTCTCCTTATAAAAAGGGTCCATTTATAACAGAATGGAAGATAGTCTGTTAGGATACAAACCCACTGCCTTCTCAGATTGCCAACTGTCTGAATAAAGTGCCCATAAAGATTCAATTCCTGTCCCTGCTAATTGGATCTGGCACATGACAGGCAGCATGAACATCAGTGTTTCCCATTTCAACTGTATTTATCATCTTGGACCAGAGAACCCATCCCAAGCTTATACTCCCAAAGCAGGTCCAGAGGATACTTCCTTCTCTGAGGCAACACAAAATACACAGGTAAAAGATGCTTAGCATCAGGGCAGATGGTAGGACTCCAGAATAGCAGAGGCTGGGTGGTGACACTGAATCAACAGAGAGGGGTAGTGGATGTAATAATAAGACCAAAGTGGCAACCAGACTGCCAATTGAGTCAGTAGTGATGGCTAATAGACCATGGTGTTCCTAGGAGTTAATAAACGGGCAGATGACTGGATGTTAAATGAATAGCAACCTCTGCCCCCAAATCAATAGCTAGGGAGCAGAAGCCTAATGTCAGCTGCTCCAGTGGAAAGTAGTGATTCTTCAAAAATTCCCAGATCCAGGCCACTTCGCAGACTCTGAGCCTTTTGATTGAAAAAGAGGCCAAGTCTACACAAGGAAGAACCCTCCTCTACTATCTAAAGTATATATGATCATCCCTGGCTGGTGGCTTAATGGCTAGGGCACCAGCCTGCGAACCCAGGGGTCGGTGGTTCAATTCCCCAGCCAGGGCATGTGGTGAGGTTGCAGGCCAGGTCTCCAGCCAGGTCCTTGGCTGGGGGCAGGTGAAAGGCAACCATGCATTGATGTCTCCCTCCCTCTCTGCCTCTCTCCCTTCCCCTCGCTCTAAAAATAATAAATGAAATTAACAACAACAAAAAAATTTCTTAAAAAATATTTATATATGATCATTATTTCCCCACAGGTACTGGTGACTCTCTTAGTCTGTTTAGGCTTCCATAACTAAATACTTCAGACTGGGTAGCTTCAACAATAGAAATTACTTCTCACATTTTTTGGATGTGAAATAGTCTAAGATCAAGCTGCTGGCTGATTCAGTTCTTGGATGCTTGCAGATGGCCACCTTCTTGCAAGCTCTCTAGTGTCTCTTCTTATTAGGGTACTAATCCCATCATGAGGGCCCTGATGAGAGACTCAAATGTTGGAAAATTTTAGTTTCAGGTAACAGCCAATAAGCTTAGTAATTGTGTAAAAAGCTATTGTTTCAGGAACTGGAGGAATGACCCACCTTGACTCTAGGAGACCAGATGCAGTTCCACCTTTGTGCCTCAGGAAGACTTCAAGCCATCAAGATGGTATCTGAGCTATTGTACTCCAGGGTGAGATGACTATACCGCCTAAGGCACAGAGACAACTGCCCAGGACACAGATGAAAGAATGCTGTGGTTTTTATCTGATTAACCTTTTCCCTGAATTCCAAACCCCTTACCTACACCTTGCTTCTCCTTATAAAAAGGGCCCATTTATAATGGAATTTAAGGTGGTCTGTAAGGTTGTAAACTCAGTTTTCTCAGATGCAGACCATCTGAATAAAGCACCCATAAAGATTCAATCCTTGCTCTGGCTGGTGGCTCAGTAGATTGAGCACTAGCCTGTGAACCCAATGGTGGCTGGTTCAACTCCCAGCCAGAGCACATACCCAGGTTGCAAACCAGGTCTCCAGCCAGGTCCCCAGCTTGAGGCAGGTGAAAGGCAACCATACATTGATGTTTCTCTCCCTTTCTCCCTCCATCCCTTCTCCTTTCTCTAAAAATAATGAATAAAACCTTAAAAAGAAAAAAAAACAGATTCAACCCCTGTCTCTGCTTATTGGGTCTGTAGATGGCAGGCAGCACAAATACCAGTTTCAGCCCCACCCGCATGACCTCATCTAACCCTAGTCATTTTCTAAAGCCCCATCTGCAAATACCACATTGAGGGCCAGGGTTTCAACACATGAATTTGAGGGGATATAGTTCAGTCCATAGCAGTAGTCTTTTACCAAAATATGTCCTGAAGACAAAGGGAAAGACCCAGGCCTTTCCAGGGCTGTTGAATTCAGGGTATGAGCTGACCTTGATGCCAAAGGATGGGAGATACACAGTTAGAGTGGAGGCTCATGAAGGCCAGGTGGTAAATGAATTCTGCAAGCAGATCTAATGGGGCTAAAGATTCCCACTGTAGTTCCTTGATCCCTAAGTGCATAACTGGGATACATACACTTAGAGCTGGCAAGACCCTAACATTTACCCCGTGTCCCATTAAATAAGAACTGTTATGGTAGGAAGGGCCAGATGAACACCTCTAAACCCATCACATTTTTTACTAATTTATTAACTCAGAAGTAAAAACTACATCCTGGGAGATTAGCACCAACATCAAAGAGGTTCTTCTCAATAGAGGTCAATTCACCTGCTCTCTTTCGCAACATGGTACTTAGTGACTTTGACTATCTTGATATTCTGTAGAACATCATGATGATTTCGCTGTATTGATGGCATAATGCTAATTGAACTGAGTCATCTAGATGTTCTTATAAGATGTGTGCATGATAAAAAAAGTATGAAGATTCAGGGCCTGCTGTACTGGTGGAGTTTTTTCTTACCTTCTTGTTCTGCAGTGACTTAAATGTATATAAAAGAAGACAAGCTCTGAACTCATGGCCAATCTTATTTGATTTATATCCTCACTTTTTCCATCTCATATTTTAAAGCAAACTGGTTAAGTTTCTGGGGGATCCAATAGTCTGGAGCATGCCAGGTCATCCCCTGTAAGGTAAAGACAAGTTGTTGTACCCTGTAACCTCCACCACTAATAATAAAATATAATACTTGGTGAAAATATTATTCTGACCCATTTGTTGGGTGCCAATGGATCCCAGGGCAATAGAGCTCTACAGTGAATCCAAGTGTAGTGCAAGGTTCTCTGCCATTTGGTCCATATGCACCAGCAGAAGAAAGGTGCTAGAAGTGTTTGTGGTCAAAAGATGCTGGGTAGAATCTCTGATAAACTCTAAAAAAGAGTTCCAATACAGATCTTTAGGGTTTGAGAGCAAGGTTATGCCTTCTGCAGCAGAGAGTTTTTTGCCTTTTCCAAAAAGCATTGATAGCAATGGAATATTAAGGGTCTATGAAACTAGAGTTGTCCAGTATGAGTTGGGTATTGTTAGATTCTAACAAGTCATAAGATTAAGCAGGCACATCAGCAATCCATCTTATAATAGAAGTGATAGAGGCCAGAACAGGTCCATAAGGCTCATGTAAGTTAATGAACAGGATGCTCAAATCCCTGTGGCAGGTACCTTAGCTGTACAGACTCTTTTCCCTTAACTCAAAACTGTGGTCTTATGGAATGGTTCTCTATAGCCAACTGGTGGAGGCACAAAATACTCAGGCCTGACTCACAGATGGGTTAGTTTGATACTAGCTTCCTCCTCGTCCCCCCAAAAAAACAGGTTGTTACTGAAACACAGCCCCACTTACAGGTAGCCCTAAAGGACAATGGTCAAGGGAAAGTCTCCCACTGGGCCCAGCTGCAAGTAGTGCACTTGGGCATTCATTTAGTAAGGAGGGCAAAATGGTTCAAGAAATGGATTTACCTATACTCATGGGCAATGGCAAATAGTTTATTTGAATGATACTGTTTGGCTCTCACACATGTGCAGCCTGGAAGTGCAGGGAAGTTGACCAATGGGGCCAGAAGTAGGAGACAGATACCTCCTTATTCTCTATAGCTCTTGTAAGGTCCCAGTGGGATGGAATCCCAGTCACCCACAGCAATGAGGACTGGGACAAGGACAAGGCAAGTGAAATGAGTAAGGCACTCACCTCAGGTGCAAAATGTAAGGGGGCACCAAGAAATTCAATAATCAAGGTTAGTAATATTTTAATACATTTTAAAATTATTAAATTTAAAATGTTAAGGAAAGATAGGGTCAGTATTGCTAAGTTGTTCCTTTGGCCTTCAGCTCCAGTATGTCTCAGCACAGAACTATTACCCATCCTGCTTATGGTGAACGACCAGCTCAATGACACCATCTTGTGTTGGCCTTACCTCCTTCCCTCTTCACTCTCCCCCATCCCTCCCTCCCTTTCCTAGGATTACTATTCAAAATAAACTACCTCCACATTAGTTCTTGTCTCAGGCTTTGCTTTTTTACTGTGGAAGGGAGAAGGATGAACTCCAACCTAAATAAGGTAGTGACCACATTACAGTTAAGTACTCACTTAACATCACTGATAGGTTTGTGGAAACCTTGACTTTAAGCAAAACAATATATAAAGAAACCAATTTTACTATAGACTAATTGATATAAATAAGAGTTAAATTCCCACAACATATTTCTGGCCAAAACAAATAAAACCAACAGCAAACTTCTAAATAAAGATCCAAAAACTTTTAATAGTAAACATTGAAGTGAATGTGAACTATACATACACTTCTGAAAAATTAACAAAAACAAGTAAGATCATTATTTTCCAACCTGCTTCTTCCAGGTCAGGGTTATGGGTGGCCAGAGACTAGCACAGAAGCCTAGGACACAAGGCCAGAACCCACCTTGGACAGGCCATCCTTCTAACGGAGGGGCCATTCACACATGCACACATATACAAACATACTCAGACTGGGATGATTGCCACACGGGTATTCACTTTGCATGCACATTTTCCCGATGTGGGAGGAAGCCTACATGGGGTGCAAACATGGGGAGATGGGAAAACACTACACAGATAGTGGCCCAGGCTGGGAATTGACTTTTTTCTCATGGATGTTGTGACAAAATGACATTGAATGAAATATTATTCGAGGACCTGAATATGTGTGTGTGTATATTTTTTTAAGTAAAGGTAAGTGCTATTAATAATTTCACTGGGTTACTAGGCATAAGTCAGAGCTGTTCTGGCACATCAGGACAGAAGGTCTTATTACAGACAAGGAACTGAGGTGGGAAGCCAGGATAAAAGGAGGCTACAAAAACAACAACAACAACAACAACAAAAAACAACAACAACAACAAAGAAAGAAAGAAAGAAAGAAAGAATGAATGAAAGAAAGAAAGAAAGAAAAAAGAATCAGAAACGTCCCTTGGCCTCTTAACCACACTCCTACAAAATCTGCAAAATGGAGGGCTCTTGGGCCTGTCAATTTCATCTGCCCCAGGACTCTGGCAGGCGGCTGCTGGTAGCTGGCACAACAGCAGAAGGGACTTAGGCCTGGACACTAGGCAGACTGTGGTTCCTGCTCTGGTTACCCTGCTAGATCTGGACGCCAAACTGGATTTTCTCTCTTTCCCTCCCAGTTCCTGGACAGGGGGAGGTCCATTCTGCTGACAGGAGGCCTTCCAGTGGCAGAAGGCTCTGACAGCTACCCCATAAAGAGTCCTGCGGACAGGGAGAGAGCAAAGAGATCAAAATCAGAATCCAGGAGTGGTGACAGCAGCGTCCCCATTAAGTGCTCTCACCGTGGGCCAGGCTCTGTGTTGACTTCTCTAGAGACTCAGGCAGGACCCTGGAGTGACCCCACCTCCCGACCTCCCTTCTTCCCAGCCAAACTCTGACGCACTGTGACCTTGCCCATCTCTTCCGGCCTCTGGGCCTGTCTCCCCTTTTTCAAGGTGAGGCTCTGGGCTGTCCGGTAGGTACTTCTCTGGGTGCCCCCGCCGGGTGACTGAAACCCCCTTGGGACTGCTGGGGAGTGAGCGTCCTGTCAGCTGACGTCTGCCCCTTGCGCCGCGCGCGCGTGCCAGAGGAGGGGGGCGCGCTTTCGCCCGGGCGCCCACGGGCGCTCTCCGGAGCACCGATTCCACTGACTCCCGCTCGTCTCAGCCCGCGGGAGGCCAGCAGAGCTCACACTCCGGATTGGAAGGGAGAGCAGAGAGACCCCTGCCCTGGGCAAGGGGCAGACGCCGACAGAGAGGGCCGAGAGCCAAGCTCGCAAAGACTTTGCTCTCCAGCCTCTGCTCCTCCCTTTCGCCCGCTCTTCCAACTCCCAGCGGGGTCGGTGGCTCAGCTCTTCGGAGTCGCAGGGAACCCGCAGGGGTCTGGAGCCGACCTTCCTCCCCTTAAGCAGGTGGCCTCGCTGGACTCCTGAAAAGTCCACAGCCGGGTCTAGGGCGGCGGGAAGCCGGGACTGAGGCGGAGTCGGCTCGAGCCCCACCCCAGCGGGCGGCCGCCCTCCTCTTCCCAGCCCCAGCCGGGATGGGGGTGTGGTCCGAGTTTCTGCGGTGGCTTCCAGCTTTGCGTCCAGATCTCGCGAACGGTCCAAAGCCTGCAGCAGGTTGCTCAGAAACCAACCCTGGCAGCACGTCCAAATTTCTGCAGCCTGCCTCCCACAGACTGCTCTGACACCCGCGGGTAACGCCCTCCACCACGAGACACAGTCCGGGACGCTCCTACCATCACCCCCAGTTGCAAGTGGCGGAGCGGCAGCGGGGAGCATGCGGGACTACGATGAGGTGACCGCCTTCCTGGGCGAGTGGGGGCCCTTCCAGCGCCTCATCTTTTTTCTGCTCAGCGCCAGCATCATCCCCAACGGCTTCAATGGTATGTCAGTCGTGTTCCTGGCGGGGACCCCGGAGCACCGCTGCCGGGTGCCGGACAGCGCGAACCTGAGCAGCGCCTGGCGCAACCACAGTGTCCCGCTGCGGCTGCAGGACGGCCGCGAGGTGCCGCACAGCTGCCGGCGCTACCGGCTCGCGGCGATCGCCAACTTCTCGGCGCAGGGGCTGGAGCCGGGGCGCGACGTGGACCTGGAGCAGCTGGAGCAGGAGAGCTGCCTGGATGGCTGGGAGTTCAGCCAGGACGTCTACCTGACCACCATCGTGACGGAGGTGGGTGTGTGAGCAGCCCTCCATCTACATCGGTCCCTCCCTAGACTCCCCACTCTGGCTCCTGGCCACTAGGTTATGCTTTGCTTATAACACAGGTGTGCAGCCCAAGGGAGCAGGACCCACAACATTAAGCTCATTTTTTGTCTCTCTGCCCAGTATGGAGAGGGTGGGAAAGGGACTGTTACCACCAACTGCCTTCCTTTCAGAGTTTCACAACAAATGAAGTTGTTTCTCAAGAGCCTAGATGCTGCCTAAGGGAAGCCCAGCTCCAGGCTTCCCACGTGTGCAGGCTGAGTCACATTCTACCACAGTCAGGAGCAGGGGTGTAGGGGACACTGCTGAGCCCAAGTGCAGACACAAATGGGCAGGCCTGCCTGTTCCTGGCCACAGACTTCTGGATGTATCAGGGGATCTACTGCTATGCCAGATGCCTAGGGTGAGGCTTGGGGGTCTTGTCCTGAGGCTCAGGTTTCTTAAGAAAGGAGTGGAGGTCCTGCTGATGCTGGATGGGTGCAGAGAACCAGAGGGGAGTAAGCATGGTCCCAAGGAACGTACAAAGAGACAGAAGCACAGAGACCCCCTGAGCATAGGGCCCAGTGGTGGACAGGGGTTTCAGCTTTTAACAATAGTGTTTTAGCATCCTAAGTGATCTGGTGGCAGGTTTTCCAAGTTTTAGAAGTCTGGATACGCACTTCCTTCACCCCCTTCATTTCCTGCCTTACATCTGGTCAGGGCCAGGAGGCGCAGGATCAGGACACACTTCCTTCTGAGGAGGGTACCCTCACAGACTAACTAGTTTCCTGCTACTAATCCAGCAGGTAGGATTCCCCAGCTTCGGGCCTCTCCTTTGCTCTGTGTTCCTCCCAAGAGAAACCTGAAGGTGGCCTCTGCTATCCCTTTCCCACAGCACAATGTGGCAGCCATCAAACATGTGCTGGCTTTGTGCTGGACACCAGGTTGTAGGCATCTCAAAACTCAGATGCTCATGGGGCACACCGGCCATGTTATACAGAGAGGGATAACATCAATCCTGGTTAGTAACAGGGTTCAGGAGCCTGAATTCAGGGTTCAGGAGCCTGAATGGCTTGCTGTGTTACTTGGGGCAAATATATTACCCTCTCTGTGGGGATACCAGAGTGAGGAAATACTCCCAAGAAGCAGGGGGCTGCGTGGGGGATAAAATTTGAGACTGGAAATATGAGCAAGGATGATCCAGGCAATGAACATGTCGGATTCTAGGAATGGAATCCTTTAGACCAGTTCAGGGTGGCTGGAGCTCAAAGCATGACATGTGAAGCTACAAGTGCTTAGAGGCCAGTTCACAGTGGGCCTTGAGTTGTCTTTCTTCTGAGCACAGCAAGGGTTCTAAGCAAGGGGTAACATGGCCAGATTTGTTTTTAAAAAGAGCTCACTGTAGCTGCTATGAAAAGCAAAAAGATTAGTGAGGAAGCAGTGGGAACTATAGGATCTGTGCAAAGTGGGCTCAGCCCGTGGACCACCTCAGGCTTCTACTGGCCTTAGCACTATGCCTACCTTGGGCCCTGAGGTGGCCTGGCTTCTCTGGCTTTGATCCCCTATGAGGGCCTCCTAGTGCTTGCCCACTACCTGCCCACAGCCTGGCCCAGGGGCACGTAAGGCTGGGGGCCAGCTCATCCCACCTCAGTTCCTGGAAGTGTCGTCAGCAGCTAAGCTGGAGTTGGCCCTATAAGCACAGCCCTCCCTTACAGCTGCGTTGATCAGTCTCTCATTTTCCTTTCCTTGCTGGTTTTGTTTACCTCAGGTTTCAGGGGTGGTAGCTGCTAGTGTCCAAGTTCATAGCTACCCTGTGGCACCCTGCTGTGGGGTACACTTCATCATACATACACATGCACACATACACACACACACATGCATGCATGTGTGCACAAGATTTATTTTTATTTTTTGTTTTTTTAAATCAGTCTTTCTCTTCCTTGCTTCCTTTTTGAGTGGTGGGAATAAAGTAAAAGGCACCAGTGGTGGAAGGAAAGTTGGGAGATGTCCCACGTTAACTAGGGTAGGGTGGTTCTCCCCAGAGAGTTGGTGGCAAAGGAGTTCTGGGTATCAGTTCTGACCCAGATGACTTCTGTGTGTTCCATCACCACTCCAAGCCTCACTTTCCTATAAAATGGGATACTGGTGCTTGGAAGGGGGCTCACCATTAATGATCATTAGGGAAATACAAAGGCAAGTCAAAGCCACAGTGAGGTTATCACTTCACTACCATTAGGATGGCTGGCTGCTATTAAAACAAACAAACAGGCAAACAACAACAAAACAAAAGCAGAAAGTAAGTGTTGGCAAGGATGTGGAGAAATGAATCCTTGTTCATGGTCGGTGCATGGCGTAAAATGGAGCAGGCACTATGCAACCCCGTATAGCAGTTCCTCAAAAACTTAAAAATAGGATTACCCTATGATCCAGAGATACAACTTCTTGGCATATATACAAAAGAATTGAAAGCAGGGTCTTGAAGAGATGTTCATTGCAACATTATTCACAATAGCCAGAAAATGAAAGTAACCTAAGTTTCCATCAGTGGATGAGTGGGTAAGTGAAGTGTGGTGTATGGGTACAACGGATGGATCTGTCTCCGTGTGCAATGTGTATATGATGGCTTCCTTCCTCGGGGGCTGTTGGAAAAGTTCAACATATTCATCCTGCGCAGAAACTAAGAATCATGTTCTATTAAACTCATGTTCTATTCAGCTTTGTTTTAAAATGATTTTTTTTAAAGATTTTATTTATTATTTTTAGAGAGAAGGACAGGGAGGAAGGAAGAAAGGGAGAGAAACATCAGTATATGTTTGTCTTTCACCTGCCTCCAGGTGGGGACCTAGCTGGAGGTCTGGCTTGCAACCTGGTTATGTGTTCTGACTGGGAATTGAACCAGTGACCCTTGGGTTCACAGGCCAGTGCCAATCTACTGAGCCACACCAGCAAGGGCTTGAAATAATTTTTGATTTTGAAAAAAAGTAGTAAAAACAGCACAGAGAATTTGCATAGACCCTCTACCCAGGTTCCCGTACTATTCACAATTTACATAACCATAATTTATTTATTCAAACCAATAAATTAACATTGGTTACAGTATGATTAACGAAATTTTAGACCTTGTTCGAATTTCAGTAGCTTTCTCACTAATATCCTTTTTCTGTTTTAGGATCCAATCCAGGATTTTATATTTTATTGGGTTGTAACGTCTCTTTAGTCTCCACTAATCTGGGATAGTTCCTCTGTCTTTCCTCATCTTTTATAACCTTGACACTTTTTATGAATCTATCCATTATTCTGATGAGTGTCCCGCAGTTTGGATTTGTGTGATTTGTCTCATGGCAAAATTGAGTTTGTGAGTATTTTGCTAAAATGCCATAGAAGTGATATGTCCTCAGGACATCATAGCAGCAGGTGCATGATATCAATATGGCTTCTTCCTGGTGATGGTAACCCGGATTACTTGTTTAAGTTGGTGTCTGCTTGGTTTCTCCACTGTAAAGCTACTATTTTTCCACTTTATAGTTAATAAATATCTCAGGGGAATACTTTAAGACTATACAAGTACACTGTTTCTCCTCAAACTTTTAAAATATATTTTCATTTATTTTTAGAGAGGAGAAGGGACAGAGAAAAAGAGGGAGAGAAACATCAATGTGTGGTTACCCCTCACATGCCCTCAACTGGGGACCTGGCCTGCAACCCAGGCATGTGCCCTGACTGGGAATTGAACTGGCGACCCGTTGGTTCACAGTCTGGCCAGGGCTCTCCTCAAACATTTACCCACTGATTATAATATCAATCACAGGACCTTAACTAAAACAGCTATTTCTGTGGTACTCACCTGGTGGTGGTTTTTGCATCTTCCACATGCCTTCCAATATATCAGTTGGAATTCTGCAAAGAAGAGCTTCCCCTTCACTCCCATGTATTTATTTATACAATTATTACTGTATAGCAGTACAGATTCAGACATATTTACCCTATTCCATGAGTTATAGTCTTTTTTTACACACATACATATTTTTACATATATTTAAAGTACATATTGAATTTTGAAGTTACTACAAAAAATTTAAAATATGCCAATAGCTTATATAATTATTGCATTAAATGATAGTATTTTAGATATATTGTAGCAAATTAAGCAGTTTTTTTTCTCCTTTAATACATTTTACTCTGGAATGGAATGCTATTTTTGTAAAACATATCACAGAAATGGTGTATTGCAAAACTCACCTTTGTGAAAATTGTCCTAGAGACAGTGCCAAACCCATAGTAAAAAATGAACTAGGTTTTTGAGTCAGATCCCACCCCTTCCATTAATACAACTCAACTTTATTTTAAGCTACTGGACCTACAGCTTATTCTTTTTGGGTTTTCTATCTTAAATAGTGGGTTGATTTTTTTTTTTTTTGGTGGCTGTGCACAGGCCTTACTTCTTTCAATACCCTCTGTTTTTCTCTACATGTGTTTTACAAGTTTAAGCCTTCAGAAATAATGGCACTTGCAGTGCTCAGCTGGTCCCTAGAGTAGAAATTATTATGTCTACTAAGTTGAGGTAAAAAATTAAAATCCGCCCTGGCTGGTAGCACAATGGACAAGGCGCCGGCCTGTGAACCCAAAGGTCACAGGTTCGATTCCCCAGCCAGGGCACACAACCAGTTGCAAACCAGGTCTCCAGTCCAGGTCTGTGGCTGGAGGCAGGTGAGACGCAACCGTACATTGAAAAAAAAATTTTTTTTAATCCCTAGGATTTAAATAATTTTGTAGAACAGTATTCTAGCTATATTTCTGAACTTGTGGTTGACTTCGTATGTGGTCCTAAACTAACCATGGAACTATTTAAGAGTCTGTTGGGGTAGAGATTAGGTATGTTCACATTTCAATGATAAAGTTTACTATAGCATTAATACTTTTCCCCAAGCATCCCCAGTTTGGGGGCCTTCATAACTGGAAATGTACACTTCCACTATAATCTCATCTAATTTACATGCTAAGATGAGAATATATATTGCCTATGAACACAAATCATATAGTTTAGTAGTTTGCAACTTCCATTCCAAATTTGTCTTTATTCTCAGCATGTTTTCTAACCTAAAGATTGACTGAGCCCTGGCTGGTGGCACAGTGGATAAGGCAACAGCCTGTGAACCCAAAGGTTGCTGGTTCAATTCCCAGCCAGGGCACATAACCAGGTTGCAAACCAGGTCTCCGGCTAGTTCCATAGCTGGAGGCAGTGAAAGGCAACTATACATTCATGTCTCTCTCCCTCTCTGCCTCTCTCCCTTTCCTTCTCTAAAAATAATAAATAAAATCTTAAAAAAAAAAAAAAAAAAAAAAAAAAAGATTGATTTCTCAACACACCAACCAACAGTTGGTTGCTATTTAAAACATAAATTGCTAACAAAATATATGTATTACACACCCACAAACAAGCACATATTTTGTAACAGCAAATAAGAAAGATAGCATGTATTCTATGCAATATACATCCACATTTTCTTACTTTTTTCTTCTTCCTTAACTGCATTCAGTTTTTCTGAGTTATTGCAAGTAACATGATTTTCCCATCTTGTGAAATAATTTCAATCTAAGAAAACTTAATCTGCAGTAATGCAGATAAAAGTAATATACAAAATTACACCTTTAGTAAAATCTATTTGTAACAAGATCACTTAAAAGCATTCATAAGTTAAAGTTGGTTCTTACCCAGTCAGCTACCCTATGTCTTTTGATTAGTGCATTTAATCCATTTACCTTTAAGATTATTATTGATAGGTACTTATTAATTATGTATTTTTCCCTTTGTACCTGTATTTCTGTCTGTCTCTCTGTTTCTTCATCTTCTTAAAGTAGACCGTTTAGCATCTCTTGCAATGCTGGTTTGGTGATGTATTCTTTTAGCCTTCTTTTGTCTGGGAAAGTCCTTGTTTCACCTTTCATTTTAAATGAGAGCCTTGCTGTGTAGAGTAGTCTTGGTTGTAGACCTTTGTTTATCATTGCCTGAATTTTTTTTTTTTTTTTTTTTTTTTTTTGCCATTCCCTTCTAGCTTATTGTGTTTCTGTTGAGAAATCAGCTGATAACCTTATCAGAGCCCCCTTGTATATTATTAGCTGTTTCTCTTTTGCTGCTTTTAGGATTCTTTCTTTGTCTTTGAAATTTGCCATTTTAATTATGATATGTCTTGGAGTGGACCTGTTTGGGTTCATCTTCATTGGGACCCTCTGTGCTTCCTGAGCTTGTATGACTTTTTCTCTCCTCAAGTTAGGGAAGTTTTTCTATCCCTTGCTCCTCTTCTTCACCTTCTGGTATCCCTAAGATACAGATATTATTACATTTCATGCTGTCCTGAAGCTCTCTTAAAACCTCTTCATTCTTTTTCAGTTTTTTTTTTTTTTTTTTTTTCATTTTGTTGAACTGTCTGGGAATTCTTTTCTACATTGACATCCAGCTCGCTGATTTGACCCTCTGCTTTCTCTAGCCTGCTTTTGATTCCTTCAACTGTATTCTTCAATTCAGAAATTGTATTCTTCATTTCCTCCTGGCTCTTATTGATGGTTTATATGTCCTTTTGAGTACTGGTGTAATTCTGAGTAAGTTCCTTGTGGCTTCCCTGGAGTTCTTCATAGTTCCCCTGAAGTTGTTTGCAGTTTTCTTTGAACTTGCTGAGCTCATTGAGCTTCTCTATCATCATTATTTTGAATTCCATTTCCGATACTCTACTTGCCTCTATTTCATTTTGTACTCTTCTTGGGGATTCCTCCTTTCCTTTTGTTGAGGTTTTATTTCTTTGTCTCCCCATTTTAGGTGACTCTTATTTGTTTTTGCTTCCTGGGTTGGTCTGCTTTGACTTACTGTCTCAGTGGTGTGACCTTCTGTGCTGTAGAGGTGCACTTTTTTTACTTCCTGGCTTTGCCCTTGGTTATGTCAGCCCCAGTCTGGGCCTAGTCAGCCATTTGGAAACTACTAGAAATCCACTGTCTTTGTCTGTCTCCTTTAGTTGTTAATCCAATCAGTCTGTGATCAGTGGTCAGGTTTAGGCACTGCTGGGTGGGGTGGATTAATTCTTATGGGTGGGGCCGTGGCTTCCCCTCAGACTCCTGCCCTTTGGAGCAGAGTGGTCTGCTGGCTGGGGGTAGGGTGGGGAGGGGAGGCTTTAAGAACTCGGTCTCTCTGTCAAGCCAGCTAAGCCTGGCGGCTTTTTTGCTTTCCACAGCTGGGTGCTATTTTACTCTGTTGTGTTGCTGTAGGCTGAGAAGCCCGGTTGGGGGTTTAGATCCCACCCTTCTCAGGTGGAGCCCCCAGCTGCTGAGATGTTTCTCCGTCCCTTCAGCTGCCGCCCATGGGAGCCCCGCCAGCCCTCTCATATCTCCACACTTCCTACCGGTCACGTTGTGATGAGCAGTCGCTTCTGTTCTGTCCCTGGTAATAAGATTTCTCTCCAGTTGGTGTTCTGTTGGTCATTCCAGATGATTTCTCCCCAATTAAGTTGTAATTCCAGTTTGGTCTTGGGAGGAGATTGGTGTAGCTCCACTAACTCTTGTTTTTTTCCTAGTTATAATCTTATATATAGTCTTATACTATCCTTAGTCATTCTGTTGCCTCAGTTGTGCCAGTTTGAACCAAATTACTTTTCACTTTAAAGATAAAGAATGTAAAGCCAGGGTAGGGTCCTTCAACGTCTCTGGAGGATTGTGGGCGTGGCCCCAGGGAATGGGCGTGACAGGAGCCGGTCAACCTACCAGCAAGAGAGAAAGACTAGGAGTGGGTAGAATCTGGCCCAGCAGATTGAGACTGAAGCCCCTGCTGGGGAAGAAAGGGACCCCAAGCTTCTCAGACTGTCTGACAGTGGAGTGCTCCTCACTGAGGCCTACTGCAGCGGTGGGAACAGTGGCAGGGTCACCTGCAAAGACCCTCAGTGTTGTGGGCCCAGAGAGCACAGGCCCTATGTGCAGGGAAGCTCAGAAGCCTCCAGCTCTGAGGCTGAAGGGAGACAGCACAGGCCCTGCTCTCCAGGAGGACCAGACTCATGAGAAGGGCCACAGGCTGAGCAGTAGGGGTGAGCCTAGCTTTGAGCCAGGATCTAAGCATGGGCTGGCCTGTGCCTTGAAAACATCTGCTTTTCCTGGAGAACATCAGGTAGCCTTAACCCCCTTCAGTCCATGGGCTGGGAAAAGGAGGCAGTCTTCTCTGAGCCAGGCACCGCTTCAAGGCCCCATTCTCCAGAGGCCCTCAGAGAGACTGGTTTGGGTAGGAACCAACCTCTGGTGACAAGGCACCAGTGACCTGAGGCAGGGTTGCTTCCTCACCAGACAGACTCGTAACCTCTCCAGCAGCTGGGCACTTCCTCTAGAAACCCGTGGGTGGAGCTGCTGGTAGTCATGTGTTTACACATGATAGGGTCTTCAGCAGAGGGCCTAGACCTTTGGAGGCACTAGCTTTGCACATCTTTCCTAGGACCTGGGGTTAGGGCATAGACAGAGCAGGACACAGTTATTTCCACCCATGGTCCCAGTTTAGGAGGTAGGAGCATGGGAGCATCATCTCTGCTAACAACACTTATGGGAGGCTTTGGGAACAGCAAAGGAGGGGAC
Organism: Noctilio leporinus; assembly: GCA_004026585.1. Classification (NCBI taxonomy): domain Eukaryota; kingdom Metazoa; phylum Chordata; class Mammalia; order Chiroptera; family Noctilionidae; genus Noctilio; species Noctilio leporinus. Next base: position 28,701 of record PVIW01005073.1, read on the forward strand.
AATGAGACAGATTGAGCCTAGTGTATGGCTGGCTGGTCACTGCATGGGAGTGCATTTAGCAGCACTCAGGGGCATCCCTCCCCTGGGGCCTGGCTGGGCCTGGCTTTAAGCAGTAAGCAGGTTGAGTTTTCTTTCCATAATGCCTTCATTCTGCCTTGAGATACTGCTAGTCAGTGTGGAGACCCACAGCTTGGTTACCAAGATAGCCTGAATATTAACCAAGCTCACACTTGGACCTGCCCTCTGGCAGATTCCAAAGAAGGTGAGGTGTGGGGACCTCTGACTCCAGCCAACACCAGCATGACTTTTATTTCCAGTCAGTGCTTCAGAAAAAGCTTGCCAGGAAACAAATAAAGGAGACTCAGGGGCATTCCCTAGCTCTGGCCTGAAATGTGCTTCCCCGTTTGTTTATCAGCTGTCTCACCCCAAACAGTTTGTTCATGGCCTCTCAGCTATGTTCCTCTGACAATGGCCACCAGGATCTCAGAAAGTGCTTTTGTCCAGAGATTGTTTCATCTATACCTCCTGCCAAGTTTATAGATAAACAGACTTTGTCCATCCCTCCTGGTGGGCAGCTGAACCCTCCCACAGAGTTTGAGAGGTAGGGAGGGTGGCCTGTTGTCAAAAACAAGGCTTTGGTAGGGCTGGTCAGAGAGGAGTGGCAGATGCCTCAGGCCTCTGAAAGGACTGCCATTTCTCCTTGGTGATAGGCCAAATTCGATTGATAGTCCAGGCCAAACAGGTCTGCCTTGTTATCTGAAACCTTGGTGTAGTAGCAAGCATGTTTTAGGAGCCCCAAAGAAAAACAAGGGCTGCATTTGGAACAGAGATGGTGTACAAAGAGTGGAGGCTCTGAGAAGAGTCTCGGTTGACTCTCACACCCTAGCAATGGGCATAGACAGCCCAAGGCTAGCGGTTCCTGCTCTGTGTTTGCTGGACTATAGGAAGGCTCACAGTGGCACAGATCCCATTCCATTTGCTTACATTCCCAGAGGGGAGCCTGGTAGAGCTGTGAGCAATTCCATGTTGGGATGCAAGAGGAGAGCCAAGTACTTGAATGCGCCTTCTCCTTCTCTCAGATTCTCTTACCTACCCATCCCTATGATCCCACCCAAACTCCCTGGGTCTTTGGCTTTGGTTAAGCCTCCAGTGACCACAGAACACTTCACTGAGGCCTCTCCACCTATGGTTGTTTTTTTATTTACCCTGAATATGAAGAAAGAAAGCTACTAAGGACATTTTAAAGTTTGGCCCACTTTAATCTCTGGAGCTCCAACTTGCAGAGGCTTAATTCTTGGTGAATGCATTGGCGGCTTGAACTAGGACTTGAAGATAGGACCTGCGCTACAGAAATCTGAAATGCTATAAACCACAGTGCCTTCATCTCCCACACAGAACTGGCTGTTAAACATCCTGAGGCCCACCACTGTATACACCTAAGGACTAAACATAATGTCTTATATGTAGTAGGTCCAGAGGGTGCATCCTCAAATCAACCTCTACTCACATGGTGGCAGCTCGACTCCAGGTTCCACAAGCCAAGAATATGGAGGGTGCTGTCTCAAACATTTGCAGTGTGGAGCTTCCAGAACAAGAGAGGCAAACTGAAAAGACAAAGGCTATAAACCCCCACCCAGCATCCAACTCTTAAAGTAGGGGGGTCACCCTGAGGACTACTTTCTCTGCCCCCAGCTCTGCAGCAGGAGCTCAGAGGTTTTGCCTGGGGGCCGGGGGATGCAGTCCCATTAGAACTGTAAGTTCTGAAGCTGTCCCTGTAGGTAGTAATTTCATTTGAAAGCGTATGCTGGTGCTGAAGATTGAGAGTGCTGTTGAAAACTATGTGGATTGTGGTGATAAAGAAGAGGAGGATGAGAACTCCCTTAGAGCAACAGACGTCACTAAGAGTTTGGCCAAGTCACTACACAAACCAACAAGCAAATCATATCAAACTTCCATAGGGTGTGGGTGGGGTTCAATGCTCAGAGTTTCCACAATACATTTCTTAATATTTCCAGTTTTCAACCAAAAATTTACAAGACATGCAAAGAAACAGGAAAATATGACGTGTACACAGCAGAAAAAACAGGCAATAGAACCTGAATGAAAGGGCCCAGAGGTCATATTTAACAAAAACTTAAAAAAGTAAAAGAAGGTGTGGTGACAATGTCCCATCAAATATAGAATGCCAATTAAGAGATAAAATTAAAGCTATATTAAAAATTAAACAGACATTCTGGGGTTGAAATGTATAGTGATTGAAATTAAAATTTACCAGAGCCTTTAAAAGTATTTTTTAACAGGTAGAAGGAAGAATCAGCAAAATTTAAGATAGAGCCATAGAAATTATGCAATTTCAAAAAAGAGAGAGGGAAAAGGAATGAGCTAAAAATGAACATGGCCTTAGAAAAATATGGGGCACCATTAAGCACATCAACAAATGCATCATGCAATACTAGAAGGGGAAAAGAGAAAAGCAGGAAAAAATCTACTCAAAGAAATAATGGCTGAAAATTCCCCAAGTTTGATGAAAAACATTAATCTGTGCATGTCAGGGCTCAGCAAACTCCAAGGAGAAGAAACAGAGATCCACACACAGAAACATTGTGCTAAAACTACTGAAAGACAAAGGAAAACATTTTTAAGCAGCATGAAAAATATGACTGTCATATACAAGGAAACCTCCCAAATACTTGCTTTTGACTTATCATCAGAAACAATGGAGGCCAGAAGGCAGTGGGATAGGTAGGATAACATATTTACAATGATGAAAAAAGAATGATGTGAACCAAGAATGTCATGTCTAGGCACATGCTCTTTTGAAAATGAAATAAAGATACTCCCAGATAAACAAAAATGGAGAGAAGTTTTTACTTACAGTGCTTCCTTTAAAAAATACTAAAGGTAGTTCTTCAGGAATAATTTTTTTTAATGTAAAACATGCTCTGAAATCATGTTTCAGAAGAAGTCAAGACCTAAATAATGGAAAGAGATCTCATGTTCTGTTCATGAAACAGAAGATTTAACATTGCTAGGAAGGCAACATTCTCCAAGCTGATCTACACCTTGGATGCAAAAGATGCTCAATATTATTAGTCATTAGGGAAATGCAAATCAAAATCATGATGAGATACTTCTTTACACCCATTGGGACGGTTACAATTAAAGACAAATAGTACAATAACAAGTGTTGGTAGGAATAGGGAGAAATTGAAACCCTCATTCATTGCTGTTGGGATTGTAAAATAGTGCAGCCACTTTACGGAAAAGTCTGGGAGTTCCTCAAAAGGTTAAATGTAGTCTTACCACATGACTCAGAATTCTACTATATATACCAAACAACAATAAGTAAATAAATAAAGCATATGTCTAGGCATAAACTTGTACACAAAAGTTTATAGCAGGCCCTGGCTGGTGGCATAATGGATAAGGCACCAGCCTGCGAACCCAAAGGTCACTGGTTTGATTCCCAGCCAGGGCACATAACCAGGTTGCAAGCCAGGTCCGTAGCTGGAGGCAGGTGAAAGACAACCATACATTGATGCTTCTCTCCCTCTCTGCCTCTCTCCCTTCCCCTCTCTCTAAAAATAATAAATACGATCTTTATTTTTCAAAGTTTATAGCAGCATTATTTATAATAGACAAAAAGTAGAAACAACCCAAATGTCTATCCATCTGTGAAGGGCTAAGTAAAATGTGGTATTTCCATACAATGATATATTATTCAACTGTAAAAATGAATAAAGCCCTGGCATATGCTACAACATGGATGAATCTCAGAAACATTGTACTAAATGAAAAAAAGCCAGTCATGAAAGACCAGATATTGTATCATTCCATTTACATTAAATGACAAGAATAGGAAACTACACGGAGACAGCATTAACTGCCAGGTCCTGGGGAAAGAGAATGGGAACTGACCATTAATAGGTACAGGGTTTTTTCCAGGGCTGGAGAAGCATTCTAAAATTAGAAAAATAAATAAATAAAAAAAATAAAATTAGAAAGTGCCGGTGGTTGCACAACTCTGTGGATATTGTAAAAGCCACTGAAGTGTACAATTAAAAGAGTGAATTTTATAGCATGTAAGTTATATCCCAATGTAGCTGTTATAAAATAGCCAGCTTCTTTTTTCCCAATGGTCAAGAAATTTACAGCTCTAAGTCACAACTAAGTTATAAAGAAGAAATTGGGGTGATGTATATTCTATTATTAACTAACTACTACTTCCTATTTTCATTCTTGAATGGATTAATATTAATTTTTCATTTACACTCATCTTGGAGATCAAAGGCCATTTATAAAGGGATCTTCTGCCTCATTGTAAAAGTTTTTTGGTCACTGAATACAAAGTTCTCATTTCTGCAAATCTCTTTTGCTTAATCAGGTTTAAGTGTAACCTGCTTTGCTTATTCATTCATGCTGTTTGTTCTGTCCTCGTTTTGCTTAGGACAAAAGTGTGAAGTTAGTAGAAAGGGAACTGCCATTTAATGAGGCCTGTGATACTGTGTCACACACTCTGTGTATATTTCCTGTTTAGTGCTCACATCACAAGGGATATTACTGTCTCTTTGAAGATGAAAAAGCAGCTGACAGGGGTGAATGAGGGGACCAAACTCGCACAGCCATAAGTAGCAGAACCCAGCCTGTGCTCCTTGCTTAACATCAACCTGCTGTCTGCCCAGAGTTCTCAGGTCTGTGCAGTTCTTTATGGTCCTTCATGGCTTTGGTAAAGGCTAAAGTTTTGGCTACTTGGAGATTCAAGGTTGAGGGTGATTTTCAAAGGACAGTGGATGATACCACATTTTTCCAAACTTATTTTCCTTTACTACTAATTGTTCCACATTTGCTCATCAACAATTTGTTAAGCATGTACCATGTGCCTACTATTGTGCACGCATTAGTTACCTCAAATAATTGTATGAGTAGGTTCCGGTTTTAGCACTATGTCCATCTGGAGGAGAACAAGGAAGGGGCTCCTCTTTCCAGGTCTAGTCAGAGAGCCCGGGCACAGTGGCCCAGGACAGAGCCCGCCCTGGCCTGGACTGCTGGGTTCTTGCATGCCCAGATGCATACCTGATCTATTCTATAAAGTATGCTTGACCTTGAGTTTTATGGAGGCAGCAATCATTTTTGTTTTCTGCCCCACACAGAGTCTGGCCCAGAGCAGGTGTTCAATGACGGTTGGATAAATGATTAAGCAGTTCCTGTTACCAGTCCACTAGAACGGTCACTGCCATGCTTGGTGCCTTCCTTTCCTCATTCATAAATGGGGGCCCATTTCACATGACAACTTTGAGGTCCCATGAGACTGTATAAAGCATACGGTGAGCGCTCAACATGCTGTAGTTGTTACTCCCATTATTACTGTTGGGAAGGATGAGAGGCACATTCTTCTACAGCAAGAGTGACCTCCCATCCCCTTTTACCTGGTGACCTGGGTTTTTATTTCTTGAAGCAAAGCTGAAGGCTAGATGGTCCAGCTGCATGGAGCTCACTCCGCTCTGTTGGGAAATCTTGGTCTGAGCCCCTGAGGATGAGAAGGACACAGTAACTCTGGGAGGGCACACCCAGTACCCCCACCCTGCATGGGCCAGTTAGTTAGTTCCCACAGTCTTCTCTCTGTCCAGGGTGTGGGTAGGGTTATGTTTAAAAAATGTTAGTGTTTGACTTGAAATCACAGGCCCAAGGGAAGAGTGACTAGCTACTACTCCCCAGGCCACTCATTAGCCTCTGAGCTGGCTGTGCATGTCCACACATGCACAGACACCAAGGCATAGTGCTGTCCCATCAAGGAAAAGACTGTCTCCCACTGAACCTGTCATGTCACTCTTAAACACAGAGAGATCCTTGGGGCCTTGGTCACTGGGACCCCAAGACATACCCCTCAAACCCAAGAAACTAGGGGTAGGTAGGATCTGGACTCCCTAACAACAGCCTCATGGAAAAGAGGGCCCCTCATCAGGTTGTGGATTTCCTAGACTGCAGCTTCATGAGCCCCAGCTGGAACTTTGCCAATCCTGTGTCCCATTACCAGGCCCTTTGCAATTTTCCAAAAAGACTTCTTGGGCCCAGCAACTCTGCAAGAGAAGGCCAAGGCCTGGAGCCAGCTGTAGGGAGCCATGAGGTCCGACTGCCTTCTTCTGCAGGTAGGAGCAGGACTTCTAATGGTAGATGGCAGCCTGCAGGGGCCTGGGGCAGGTGGCTGCTGTGCACACCTGGTCACCTCCTATGCAGCATGGTATTGACAGGCCTTCTTGAGCCCTTCTTCATGGAGGGAATGGGGACCTAGAGCCAGGGCTGCATGGTCGCCACTAAAAGAATGATGGTGAGCTGGTCCTCACTTCACCCTTTCCAGTGCCCCAATTCAGGGCACCTTCACTGCTCCAGTCCCCAAAGAGACTAAGCTTGACCCAGTACTTGCATTGACTTTATGGGTAAGCAGCCTGTGCAGTCACACAGTGCCTATGTCTGGTTTTAATGTTCTGATACCAATGTTTTAAAATTCTTAATTTTTGAACACAGGGTTTCAGTTTTGCATGGTGCCTGCAAATTAGGTGGCTAGTCCTTCCCACGACCCACGCTCATGGGATGTCTAGCTCCACGCCTGACACCCACCCTCTTTTCTTTCTATCTTTAAGTCTTCTCTATCTTCCTCTAAAGCAGGGTCCTGACAGAAAAAATTAAAATTCCCTGCAGTCTCTTTGTACGGGGAGGAGCTTTTCTGTTCTGATGCAGGTAGAATGGCAATGATTGATAATGGACATTTTTAAATTTATTTTGTATTGATTATACTGTTAATTTGTCCCAATTTCTTTTCCCTTTGCTCCCCTCCACCCAGCACCCCCTCCCTCCAGCAATCCCACTCCCCTTAGTTCATGTCCATGGGTCATGCATGTAAGTTCTTTGGCTGTACCTTTTCCTGTACTATTCTTAACATCTCCCTGTCTACTCCATACCTGCCTACTATGCTTCTCAATCCCTGCGCCTTTCCCCCTTCTCCCCCTTGCCCTCCCAGGTGACACCCCTCCCAAATGTTCCTCATATCCTTGATTCTGTTCCCTTTCTGGTTGTCTGCTTAGTTTTTATTTTTATTTTTTAGATTCTATTCTTGATAGTTGTGAGTTTGTTGTCATTTTAATGTTCATAATTTTTATTCTCTTTCTTAAATAAGTCACTTTAACATTTCATGTAGTAATGGCTTGGTGATGATGAACTCCTTTAGCTTTACCTTGTCTGGGAAGCACTTTATCTGCCCTTCCATTCTGAATGATACTTTGCTGGAAAGAGTAATCTTGGTTGTATATCTTTGCATTCTATTGTTTTGAATACTTCTTGTCAGGCCTTTCTTGCCTGCAGAGGTTCTTTTGAGAAATTAGCTGATAGTCTTAAAGGAGTCCCTTTGTAGATAGCTCTCTGCTTTTTCTTTTGCTTTTAAAATTCTCTCTTTATCTTTAACCTTTGGCATTTTAAGTATGTTGTGTCTTGGTGTGGTCATCCTTAGGCCTAGCTTGTTTGGGACTTTGTGTGCTTCCTGGACTTGTATGTCTGTTACCTTTCCCAAATTAAGGAAGTTTTTCTTCATTATTTTTTCACATAAGTTTTCAATTTCTTGATCTTTTCCTTCTCCTTCTGGCATCCCTGTGCTTTGGATATTGGCACATCTAAAGTCGTCCCAGAGGTTCCCAAGCCTCTCTTTGTTTTTTTCCATTCTTGTTTCCTTTTTCTGAACTGCTTGTTTATTTCTTCCTCATGTTGCAAATCATTGATTTGAACCCCAGTTTCCTTCCCTTCACCCTTGGTTTCATGTGGTTTTTTCTTTATTTCACCTAGCCTAGCCTTCGCCTCTTCCTTTCTGTGATTGTTGTATTTAAGCATATCCGTCAAGTCTGTGAGCATCTTAATCATCAGCGTTTTGAACTCTGCGTCTGTTCAGTCTCAGTTCTCCTGCTGGCACCTTGGTCTGCTCCCTCTTTTGGGCCATACTTCTCTGTCTCCTCAGCTTGACAGCCTCTGTGTCTGAGGTAGTTCTGTCATGCTTGTTACACTGTAAGGGGTGGAGCCTTAGGAATTCATCGGTGTGGGGCTACCACATTGTGGTGCCGTGTTGCGGGCAGGGGTCTGAGAGGGAACAATGCCACTTGCCTGTTGAAACAGGCAGTTTCTTTCTCCTCCCCAGCCCCCACTGGTTTTCACAGTCAGAAGCAATGTGGCTCTATTTTTCCCAACGCTGGAACCGTGGGCTGTGTGGTCTGGCCCCAGGTTCACTTCCCAGGTTTAAATGTATGACTGTGCTTTTCACCTTGGCTTCAACTCCGGTGCTGCTGCTACCACAGCTCTCCTCCCTGGCTCCTCCCCTCTTACCTTTATGGTGCGTATTTCTTTACTCCTTCATTTGTTGCACTTCCATGTGGTTTGATTTTCTGAACTTTCTGTGCATTGTTTTTATTTAATTTTGAGGTAGATGTAAATTTCTTCTAGTTGTATGGGAGGCGCAGGTAGACATACTGCATCTACCTACACCTCCATCCTGGCCGGAAGTTGGTAATAGACACTTTAATATCCCTATGAAACTTGAGATCTTGGCTCTGTCCAAGGCTTAAGGTCGTACCCCTACCCCTAGTCCTGCTGTCATGCTCCTTGATGAAGTGTAGGGGATGGAATTTGGCAAATTCATTTTGTCTGGCCTTTGGAGTTCATGTCCAAAGCTGGAGATGTGTATGAGGTTGAGTTCAGAGATGTGAGTTGGTAATTCACGTGCTCTTTTACTTGATATGACTTCAGACAAACCCCAGTCTCAGATCCTAAGTTTACTCTTCTGCAAAATGGGCCACACTCCACATCAAAAAGCTTTGGAGTCTCAATTGCTAATCTTGCTGTGCATTGGAATCGATCCCAAAGCTTCTTTGACACTTTGGCCAGTGACTTTGGAAGTGGGTGGCTGTTAATTCAGGCACATGCCCTATTTACCTTCTCCAGTCCCTGGGCTGGCCAGGCCCATGAATGTGGCCATATAATTTTGAAGAGTTTGTGACCTTTCCCTGGAGCCTGTTCAAGGACCCCAGGTGAAGCAACCCTAGTCTGGGCATGGTCTCAGATTTCTCCTTGGATTATGCCTGAAGGGTAGAGAGCCTAGTTCCTGGGCCACATTGTTTTCCTTCTGCAAAGCTGTGCTCAGATGTCTCACTTGTGACCAGTACCAGGGGCACCAGGAAAGGCTGCCTCATGAATCTTGCTGCTGTCCTTAGGAGAAGGGTCCTTAGGACAAGGATGTTACCCTCACTATCACAGAGTGACTCCTTTGTGGAAGAACGAGTCTAGGAGCGGCTTCTCACAGATCTCGGTACTCAGGAGAACTGAGCACCTGCCGAATGAGTTTGTCACTGCGTACTGTGGTCCTCAGCGCTGAGCAGCTGGGCATTCAGAGCTCAGTGTCAGGGCCTCCCTGGCACAGTGACCTCAGCTTGGTTATTTTGCAGGTCCCCCACCCCTGTGCTTTCTGTTTGCCCCAATTCCTTTGGCATTTTGTTTCACATTTTTCTCTTGTATGTGTCATTAGACACACCTCTCTCAGCTGCAGAATGAGGTGTTATAGAAATATGTTCATCATTTTAAAATCTACTTCAGCCCTGGCTGGGTAACTCGGTTAGTTGGAGTGTCATCCATGTACCAAAAAGTTGGAGGTTCAATCCCTGGTCAGGGCACGTATAGGAGGCAATTGATGGTTTCTCTCACATAAATCTCTCTCTCTCTCTCTCTTTCTCTCTCTCTCTCTCTCTCTCTCTCTGTCTCTCTCTCTCTCTCATATCTCTCATCAGTATAGATATTCTCAGGTGAGGGGTTGTGTTTTTGTTTTTAAAATCTATTTCAGGGAAGTTGTGAGGATTAAGAACTAAATTGCTTTGCAAACATGATAGAAGCAGTACCATCACTGAGTGGAGCTGAGATGGGAAGAGTGGGGAGGCAGGGGGTCTTTCCTCTGAGCCAATGATCTTGCCACACATAACAACCTCCAGACATATACTCGTTGGCAGCTGTTTATTTTTTAAGTAAATAAAAGTTCATTGAACACACCTTGAAGTTTTGCAACTGCCCTTGAGAGTTCGCAGACTTGATTTACGTCAAGAGCTGGGAGGAACTGGAAGACTGGGTGAAACCCTTATTTTATGGAGAAACCAGCAGAGACTTGTTAGGGCTTCAGCACCCACTCCCCCACACACCCTGGGGCATGGGAGGGCCTACACTTCTGGGAAGGAGGGTTAAGGAGTGTAGATGGCAGATAAGGTAACTCTGCTCAGCGGGGCTGTGGATGGTGTTCCTGATGGGGCCATAAGCTTGGCTTCTGTTGTGACTAGACCAGGGAGCACAGGGTTCTCCAGAGGCATCTACTCAAAGCATATAATCACAGATACCCTGGGACCAGTTGCCCTTTCTAACAAAGCAGCGGAAACTTTTACACCTGGACCAAGTGACCTTGCCCCCTGTCCTGCCCCTCAGGAACTTGTAACGCCTTCTGATGCCTCCTGAAGTAGACATGCCGCCTCTCCTTCATGCTACTTTGCAGCAGAAAGCCACCAGCCACAGCCCTGGCCTCATCTCACTTCTCGCCGAGTGCACAACGTATGAGCAGAGCCAGGGGCACCCCCTTCCCTTTCAGAAGAGGAGGGGGCACCTCAGGGAGGACAGTGACTTGCGCCAGTAAATGGTAGTCAGGAGTCAACTCCAGGGCTGCGAGGTGCATTTGTGCCCTGTGCACAAAGGCTCTCCTGCCCTGGCTGCTGCTCACACTCCCGGGGAGCTGGGCTGGGGCTGCTGGGGAGCTGGGCTCACACATCTCGCTGTGTCCCCTGGCAGTGGAACCTGGTGTGTGAGGAAGACTGGAAGACACCCCTCACCACCTCCCTGTTCTTCGTAGGCGTGCTCCTAGGCTCCTTTGTGTCCGGGCAGCTGTCAGACAGGTAAGGAGACTAGGAGGGAGGAAAAGGGGAATAGGGCCCCTTGTCACTTCCCTGCCTGAGTTGAAGTTGAACTGACTTCAGGATATTTCCACCCAGAGAAAAGGAGACCCCTCCGGCCAACAAGTCAGTGACAGAAGGAGCCATGATGTCTCCTGTTCTTCTTGCCCTCAGCCCTTTCCAGGACCTTTTGGAAAGCAGAATCTTCCTGTCACCACTGTCTCCACCCCACTCCAACTCCTAGATTACATGTGATCTGTCCACAAGCAGCCATCAGCCAATGTCAGGGCCAGGCAGTGAGCAAGCCCTTGCTAACTGTGCACCCTCCTCTGCTTGGGTCGGGCTCCTGGCTGGTCACAGAGGCCGCAGAGCTGACCTAGGACTCAGGGTCTGGAGGAGACAGACAGCATCACAGCTCCGGAAGAAGTGCCCCACTGACCCCTGAACGTTCTGTGGGGACCAGAGCAGGAAGGCGGGAGTGCCAAATGCCAATGCTGGGGAGACTGCCCAGAGAGGTGGCTGTGCCTTCTCTAGTTACATAGCCCAAAGGGGCCCCAAGCTCAACAGCTTGAGACCTGAGTTTGGAAAATGGGGTGGGAGACTGCTCCCACCCATGCTCCATTCCTCCCATTGGGCACTATCAGAATGTGAAACTTTCTGATAGTCAGCAGGATATCGCTGGAAGGTGCCATCCCATAGAGCAGTGGTTTGCAACATTGGTCGCACGCTAGCCTCACCTGGAAAGCTGTTTAAATCCCAAAGCCCAAACTGCAGGCAATAAGGATCTTGGGGGTGTGAACCACAATATTTTCCAAAGGTGATTCCAAGGGCAGCCGAGGTTGAAGACCTCCACCACAGAGGGAGTCTTGGTTCAGGACTGATGGAATTCCCATCCTGCTGATATCAAATGTGCCTGCAATCTGTACTGTATCCACCTTCCAGAAGTGTGGTGATAGCTTCTCCCTGTGGCTTGTTCTAAAGAGATTTCCAAGTGGCTCCTGTAAAAGCTGCCAGGGCTTTTGACATACGATGCTTCCACGGAGGGCCTAGGATCTCAAAGGGTAACTCCCAGGCTAATGGATGCCCAAAGCCTCACCAAAGGGGAACCTAGGTGGGCATGAATGACAGGGAGAAAAGTCTGTCTTAGCCCTGGAAAAATCAAAGTCTGTGACGACGGTTGACTCTGCACTTGCTGGGCCATGCGTCGTACTATGACTGCCACGTGCCATGCTTTTGTGCTGTGCTGTTCCCCACAGGTTTGGCAGGAAGAACATCCTCTTTGCCACCATGGCTGTGCAGACTGGCTTCAGCTTCCTGCAGATCTTCTCCGTCAACTGGGAAATGTTCACTGTGTTATTCGTCATTGTCGGCATGGGCCAGATCTCCAACTACGTGGTGGCCTTCATATTAGGTAGGAATGGCTTCTACCTAGGTAGGGTTAGGACTTTTCCTTCCAACCCCCCAAGAGCCCTGGGAAAAAGGGGCCACCGAAGGGGGACAGGGAGTGCTTTTACTCAGCACAGAAGGAAGCACCTCAGCCAGGAACTCAGCTTCCAAAATGTGATCAGCCTTGGGCAAGGGTTGGGGAGGTGAAGGGAACTATAGCCACAGGTTTGTTGATCTGACTGCGGGCAAGGCAGATACCCACAGAACCGGCTTTGTGCCGGATCCTGAAGTGTGGGGGTGAGCAGGTACTGGGGCTACTGGGGGCCAGCTGCATAATAACTGAGACATGTTCCAGGAGCACAGGGCTTGAGAGAGGTGTAGAGTGAGGGTCCTCATGGAGGGATGGCCTGGGAGTATGTGTGATCTGAGCTGTGAAAGCTCAAGACTTCTGCCTGGGAAAGGGCCAAAGAGAGTTCCTGGAGGCTGGCTATGCAGGGACGCACAGAGGGACTGAAGACAGCTGGGGCACCGGTGGAAGAGGCACATGTTGGACAGTTCAGTGCCACCCTGCCCACCATTGCCGGGCAGATCTGCTCTCGCCCAGTGTCAGAGCCCACCCTGAGAGCATATCAGCTACTGGCAGGGCCAACCTCATTGCTGATAGCAGCAGCCTTGCTCTTGGGACAGCTGGCTGCCTGAGGGGGACCCACCAGTTAAAGGCCTTGAGGAGGCCCCAGGGCCTCACCAGCTTTTCCTGGGAGTAAGCAGGGTGAGCTCCAGGCAAGTGGATCAGGGAGTCCACAGGAGGGGAGTCCCCAACATGCTCTCTGAGCCCACCTGCTCTCACTGAACAGGTGAGAGAAGGGGAGTTGAAGGGCACCTCTGGCGCAACAGAAACCAAACCCCCTAATGCCTAGTGTGACAACATACCCTGTGGGCTCAGTGCCATCCCAGTTTGCCGGCATTGTTACAGTGTACTTATTAGCTGTACTGTGCCTCTTTAATGAAAGTCTAACGATTCATCTTGTCTCAAAAGTCTGGACCTGGTGAGATGATTCTGATTGTCTTTAGAAGTCTGGATGACTCATTGGATTTGGAGATGATGTGTTTTCTTAAGTTGAGGATGTGAACACCCTTTGTCGGGTTGCCAGATAGAATTATTCAAATTCCACTCCTTTAATCATTTTCGAAGAATCCCCTGCCTCCCGTCTGAGAGGGGGAGGGGAGGGCATGTTGAAACCACATGGACCTGACAGATAGCAACCTCCTCACAGGCTCCAGCAGGAGGGGCCTCTCTCCTCCCTGGAGGGGGAAAGAATGGGGCAAGTGTTTTGCAAGAAGGTCATTTGTGTAGAGGACACAGAGATCTTCAGAACAGTGGAGCTGGAAAGTGGAGATTGGAGGAATTTGGGACAGAAGTTACAACCTGCTAAAGCCCAATTTCCCCAAGGGCACAGTATTTGGGGGCACAGCAGAGCCCATCATTCTCATGCTCTAAATCCCCCAGAACCAGTCTTCCTTGAGGTGACCCTCCTGACACCTGAGAAGTCCAGCATATGGCTCTGCTTGGGCCAGAGATATGCCAGAGTTGAAATAGGTCTCCTCAAAACCGAGTGCTCTGCCAGAGGCCAGCACAGTCTTTTAGGCGGATGTAAAGGACCATCCGAAGTTGAAGGCAGAGAATTACGGTGAAGCCAGGGAAGCCCTGTCGTTGGGATTGGCAGCCAGGTGGCGTAGGTGAGTGGCAGGCATTGAGAACTGCCTTTCCGGCGGCACAAGGTGCTTATGGGGCCATGGAGCCTCCCCTATAAGAGCAGGTGAGGCCCAGACAGCCCCACCTAAGCCTCCTGCAGGAAAGTCCTGCCTAGCTGGCTCTAACACAACAACTTACACCACCCCACCCCCCTGCTGCCCCAGCTGAGAAGAGGGGGGTGGGGGTGAAGGAAAGTAAGATCATGGAGGATCAGTCAGAGCCCAGATGTTCAAGTGGGGCAGGAAGCTAGATGCAGCAGGCCCTCTGCCACCAGGGCTATTAGGTGCTCTGGGAGCCGTCCTGGTTGTAGTTTTACTCCACCGTGTTTTCTGGGGAGCTGATGATTTGGTGCTGTGGTATGGGATTCTTTGTGTTGAGTTCTCTTAAGGAGAGTCAGTAAAAACGACCTGCCCGCTGGAGTAGCCTGGGCTCTGTCATCAGAGTGGTGATGGGATGGAGTGCAAGGGAGGCTGTGGCTGGCTTCCCCACAGCATAGCAGCTCCCTCTGGTGTTTCAGGGCTAAAATAGTGAATTCCTGGTTCTGACTAAAATTAACCAAAGCTTGGGGCCTGGGCTGACAAGTTCTGTCTAGGCCTCCACTTTGCCCCCTGGCTCTAGGGAAGAGTTGGCAAAACTCTATAATAATAACCTCCAGCTTTCACAGAGTCTTCACATTCATTCAGGCAGCAGACTTACTCCCATTCTGTAAGTGCTGCAGAAGTGGGTCCTCTCCTTCCCCTGCTTTTTAAAAAGCCTGCCAGAGTCTCGTAGGAGACAGGGAGAGGAATGGAAGGAGCAGTGCTACCCAAGGGCACATATAGTGGCTTCACCTGGAAGTCAGGGGGCTACCTGAATGCCACTGGTTTAGGAGGGAATTACACTTAGGACCAATGACATTGACCATCTGCACACTCCAGCTGTCCCCTCAAACTCCTACTGTTTCCCAGAAATAAGACCTTCCACCTAGCCACAGCTCTTTGGAGAAAATGCCAGTGGCATCCCTCAGAACCATCTGTTTAAATTTATTTTGCACACTTACCTGCCTCCTTTCTTAATTGAGTCATTAATTTAGCACTTTCCCAGCACCCCTAACATCAACCTCCTGTGCAGTTATTTGTTCCAGTATATCGAACAACTTAAAGCTCCGTTTCCTCGGATGTCTAGATGTGTCTTTCTTTTTGATAAGTATGCAACTGATTGCATCCGCCTTTGTTACTTTGGCTACCAGAAAGCTCAGGCAAAATTAAAATTTAACTATCTTAATTTGCAGCCTTTATTAGCCACACATTTTTAACATGTTTCTAAATTGAAATATAATTTCCACATCATAATACTTTTTTAAAGTTTATAACTCAACGATTATTGGTATACTCACAAAGTTGTACATCTCCCAGCCCTTATTTAACTCCAGAATGTGTTCACCACTCCCAAAAGACACGCTGGACCCCCTAGCAGGCATTCCCCATCCTCCTCTCTTCCCAGCACCTGCAACCACTAATGTACTTTCTATTGACATGGATTTGCCTATTGTTGACATTTCTGATGAATCATACAATATGTGTCCTTTGTGACTGATTGTTTTCAAGGTTTGTCTGTGTTGTAGCATGAATCAATATTCCATTGCATGGACATACCACAGTTTGTTCATCTATTCATCAGTGGATGGCTATCTGGGTTATTTCCATTTTTTTACATTATGAATAATATGCTGTGAACATTCAAGTACAAGATTTTTGTGAATATATGTTTTCAGTTCTCTTAGGTATGTACTTAGGAGTACAATTGCTGGGTCATATAGTAATGCAAGAGGGGACCCCCAAAGATGGAATTATCTTCTGGAGGGTGGGCCCCTTATAGTATAGGCTTCCCTCACCAAGTGAGTATTCTAGAAACCCATCTGTCCATCTGTATGGGTGTACCAGCTGGTGTTGTTGTGAGAAACTGCATTCAGCCTCAGTGAATTTTTTTGAAAGGCTCTTTCAATGAGTTTGCCCATTTCATGATGGGTGATGCACCTGCCCACACAGCGCTGAATGTTCAGCAGTTTTTGATTCAGCAATGAAATGAACACCCACCCTCCCCGTTCACGTGATCTTGCTTTGAGAGACTTTTTGTTTGTTTCCTTGGATAAAAAATGTCCTCAAAGGGAAATGTTTTGTGGATGAGGAAGAGGTGAAACAAAAAACAGCAGAAGCACTAAAAGGCATCAAAATCAAGTTAAAAAACTGTTTTGGATAGTAGAAAAAATGTCTCCATAGGTTTATTGCATCAAATGTAGAGTACTTAGAAGGAGGCTGAAGTTTAAACATGTAAGAATAAATACCCAAGGTTTTATAAATAAATTCCATTTGGGGGGAGTCCCACCTCATATACACTTCACCATTCAAGGAACAGTCAGGTGACTGTTTTTCTGAAGTGATTAGTTGCATGTTTTTATTCCTTTCTCCAAGACATAACTTTTAGCCTTTCCTTATATTTTATTTTAATACTACCATCATTTTATCATATTCAAATTATAAGCTCTCTCAAAGTCTTCAAGGGATGGAATGGGGTAGGAATACGTTTACGAAGATGCAGAGCTATGCTGGCACACCCAGTCTGCACGCCCTCTGCGAGGGAAGAAGCAAGGACACGTGTGTTCTGTTTCAGGGAGTCCCCTGTAGTTGGCAGGGGCCGCCAGTGCAGAGGTTACTGAGGACATATGTCATCATGGGTCGGGCAAGAGTGAAGGGAGAGCAGATCACTTCTCTGGTTCTATGCAGCGATAGGAGAGGTTACTAGAATGACTTGTGTAGTTCATGGTAGAGGAATAGGAGGGCCTGAATAGGGGAATACCTGTTCTGAGTATTTTCTAAAGAACAAAGAGAGGTTTTGCTGCCTTCCGTTAGGTCTCTTGGTCAAAGGCACTGCACTTCCCATCCTTTCCCTAACATGTAGCACATTTTAGATGTTTGACCAGGACAAAGGGAATTTCTGTTCCCGAGCACCTACTACATGCTGACTCTCGACGTCACTTGACGAACATTTTCTCAGTTCCCATAGTAATCACTTCATAAAGTAGGACTATCAAAGTCCCTCCAGTAGCCAGTGAGCATTGAGGAGCCCAGGTCGTTTGCACATGCCTGATGGAAGCCACTCTCAGCCCAGGGGCCCCAGGGGCCTGCCCCTTATCTGGGCAACTGCATCATGGTCTTGCTTCACGGCCAGGGGTCTGCTGCAGGCCTCTGTTGGTCACTCATGAAGGGGCAGGTCTAGTCTCCATGTGGAATGGAGTCAGTGACTGGACCCATGACTGACTGCCACAGAAAGGTCCTGCTCCATGTGGAGGTGGGCCTGGCCCCCTCTGAGTCACTCCCTCTCAGGGAGAGTGCTTAGTTGCAGTCAGTGGTGACAGCGGACAGACACTCTGGACAGGACTTGCTCTTTTGGCTTAGATGTTAGAGTTTGACTCCTGAGAGACACTTAGAGGCCTAACCGGACCAAGACCAACTGGGTTTTTGCCCTGGGAACAAAAACCTAGGGGGTAGAAGAGGCCAGGATGGGAATCTCAGCCAACAGAGCTTAAAGCCACCACTGTCACCCATCTCACTGCCAGCCCAACACACGGAGAGCTTGTAGCAGCTTCAGGAAGTGAAAGGTCCATAGGAATCAGGGCTCCTCTGTTAGTGTTCCTCAGGCTGGTTGGCCTCCAGTTGGTTCAGAGACCAGCCCAGGCAAAGGAAATGTAAATCCTCGCTTCTGAAAAGGAAATATGGCCTCACCCATCTCCCATTTATGTCTCTACTAGAATCTCAGTTGAAGGACTGCTTGGTAGGGCCAAGGCTTTGCCCCCAGATGATTTTTTCCCTAGATAGTATCTGTAGGTCAAACATATCAGACTTCAATCCTGGCTGCCCCATTTATTATGTGTGAATTTAGGCAATTTGTTCCAGCTCTTTAAGTCTCGGCTGATTATATATAAAATAGAAGCAGTATTCTACAACCATTGTGAAGATTGAAAGAGATAATGCAGGTAAACACTTCATCTGGGACCTGACACAAAGTACCTACTTAAAAAAAAATGCTAGCTATGAAGATGGTGGTAATGATGATGATGATGATGGTGGTGGTGTGATGATGATGGTTAAGGAAGATCGTTATCCAAACTTTAGAGAGCAGGAAGGCATGCTAACAAGGAACTATTCAGATTCATGCCATCCATTATTGCTCCACACACAGAAAGGCAGATAGATTTTGACTCCCGTGATTACTAAGCAAACGTAAGAACAACTTCATTCTGACCTGGTAACTGCTCTTAGGGAGAGAGATTGCCCAGGAACCCAGCAGCATAACTGCTCTCTCTTATCAGGGTCATGGAACCACGAGGGAGCTCCCTTGGCCCCATGATTCTACGAGAGTCTCACATGGTCCTGTGCACTATCTGTTTTCTGCAACCCAATTCTCTGCTGCTTCACATCTGAGTCTCTGCTTAGGAATAAAGTACCCTCTATTTTGCCACACATCATGATAGTCATAGAGTCTTTAGAAACCATGGCAATGGGCAGTGTTCCTCTGGAAAGGAAGGGAGGTCATTCATGAGGTAAGAAAACATCTGGAACTAACATTCACAATCCTTAAAGAGGTCAGGCCTGATCTTTGGCAATGAACTTAGAGGCTGAGAAATGCCCTCGGTGGCGGAGCCTCTTGTCCACAGTCTAGGATGGGAAAGGCATGCAGTGCTGGCTGTTTCATCTGTATGGTTTTGGAAATAGCTGTTCCAGAGGGAACCACTAAGGCATGTGACTCAGTCATGCTGAGGGAGGAAGTGAGGAGGTAGGGCTAAGAACAGGTAGGTGGTGAGCAGGGGGAACCAGTGGGAGTGGTCATTTTACTGCTTCTTTGGAGTTCACTCCCTATTCCTTACCCTGTGCTCAGGGCATGTAAACACAATTGAGAAACTCTCTCTCAACAGCCAAGCCTTGAATGGGGTTTGAATGGCCTGCTTTGTATTCCTGTACTTCTCTGTAGTTATGGAAAGAACTCAAACAAAAGGTGGAGTGGTTGCCTTAGCCCAGGTCTCCGCCCCTGAGGACCATGAGTGGACTCTGTGAAAAGGGCCTGGGGCTCTGTGACAACAAAGGGTACTTGTTCTTGGATCCTGAAGGGCCAAGATGTCTGGGAGAACTGGTGCTGAGCCAGCCATTGTGGCACTGAGTAGAGCAGGGCCCAGAGCCACCTGCATGTGCTTTCCCAAAACAGGGCCCCACACGGAGCAGTCTTGGGCTTTGATGGTATTCTGGGAAAAGCTCTGTGGCATCCCCTGGTTGTGTGACCAGCTCCAAGGCTGCCACCAGCAGGCCAGCAGAACGGTGCCTTCTTTTCTTGGTCTGAATGGCCATGGTCTGCCTGGGGCAGATCCCTGGGCATGACGTGGCTGCAGGGGAATTTGGGCCCTGGGTGGGGGGTGCTGCTCTGCGCACCTGCAGTGCCAGCTGGATCCCAGGGCTCAAGGGTGGCTAAGGTGTCTTAAAAGCATCCAATAACTGAACACCCTACTGCTTCCTGACAGGCCAGGGTCTGTCTGTACAGTGGAGAACCATGGGAAAGACTAATGCACTGTAACCTCACAGAACTCCCACTGTCTCCTGGAACATCTCTCTGCTCCCCACCCTGGGGCTCAGATTTTGGAAATGTGGCATTTCCCAAAGAGATTACCTCTTGGGGCAGGGCTTGCTATTTCTATGACATAAAATGATCTTGAAAGAAAATCTATGACTTCTTTAAAATCTCATGAAAACTTACCTACCTTAAGGTATTAGGTCTTGAGTCCCTTCCCACCTTCCTCCACTCTGACCACACCTGCCCTGGGCCACCGAGGCAAACGCCTTTTCTCTTTGTAAGTGATTATGGTTTGAACTCTGCCAGGTAATGATGATGCGAAAAGAAATATCAAAGTGGGTGAAAATGCTAATATTCCTCCCTTGTTTTGAACAGGCACAGAAATTCTTGGCAAGTCAGTGCGTATTATATTCTCTACGTTAGGAGTGTGCACATTTTTTGCACTTGGCTACATGCTGTTGCCACTGTTTGCTTACTTCATCAGAGACTGGCGGATGCTGCTGCTGGCGCTGACGGTGCCTGGCGTGCTGTGTGTCCCGCTGTGGTGGTGAGTGGCGCTGTGCCCCACACGGACCCCTGCTGCAGACTAGCGCCTCCTGGGACCCAGAGCTGGGGGTTGAGGTCTCCCTGGAGCTGGCTAAGCCCAGAGGCTCTTCATCTGGCTGGGTGGGTGCGTGTTGGAGTTGAATTCTCCATTGTCCCACGAAAGCACCTTTCTGGGGAAATCCAGACCCCTCTCACCTGAGGCTCTCCCCACGCCTGTCTGCTGTTGGTGGTGGTTTTTATTTGTGAAGATGGTCCTTTTGAGTCTTGCTGTTTTGAACTCCACTCCCCTGCTCTTTACACACTTTCCTCGCTATAGGAAATCTCTTTCTTCTTACGGGCTCAGCTAATGTAATTTCTTTCCTCAAGCATCTAAGGTGTGCCTATTGATCTGTTTTGATTGGAAGGGCGAGAGAATTACTTTTGCTTAATGAGTTGTTGGAGAGATGTTCTCTTCTCTCCTCCCTCAACCCTCCAGCCCAGTTTTGACACATCAGTTTGGGACTCCAAACACAACCCCAGTTTTACCCAATATGCTCATGTGGGAGATTTCAGGCGAGAGAACAGATTAGGAAAAGGGCAGTAAGGTTCCAGCTGTCCCTCTTTTTTGAAATCCCCCATTTCTTTCCTTTTCCACATTTAAGCAGCAGTGACTGGTCTTACTGAACTGTTCAATCTCTACCTGCTTTCACATAATGAATGTTTCTTTGATCATTTTTTGGAACTCACAGTTTAGCCCTCAAGGTTGCCCTGTCGTTTGGACTCACTGTCTGGGAAGTTGCCTAGAAGGTTCTTTATCTTACTGTGAGTGTTAGGCAGCCAGAGGCTGACAGGTAGCACATCTTGGCCTTGTTGGACCAGGTGGCTCGGGTTAGACCCACTCCAAGCTACTGTCTTTTTATGACCTCTAAAATAGCTGTGGTTTACTGGTATAAATTTTTGGCATGGGTGTGCATGAGGGGAGAGAGCACTTTTTTTTTTCTTACTTCCCTGGAATTGGAGAGACAATGTGTTAAAAATTAGCAACTACTAAGATTTGGGAGTTTCCTCTGGAACCCAGTCCAAGGGTCAGGAAGGCTGATTTGTGAATAAAGGGCAGGCTGTTAGCAACACTGATCTGCCTCCAAGGAGAGCCAGCTCCCAATCTACAAGATCAGGACAGCTTTCTGGAATGAAAGTTACCATCATCATCATCATCATTGTTGTCGTTATCATCATCATCACACCCTCTCCACAACTTCCTTGCTAATTGAATCTACTGTAAACAATGTGAGTGACCCAAGAGTCTCTGAAAATACAAGATAAGATTATTCATAAGTTATCTTCTGCCTCGTCAGATGAATGATTTTAACAATTGATGTTCTCTGGCTCTGGTTGTCCTTTTGGCATGAGAACAGTTCTTTTAAAATATGTTCCGATCAAACTTAAAACAGCATAATTCTATCAGCATGAGAGCGAGAAAGAGAATAAAGATAGAAGGGTTCTGATTGACTGTAGGAGATTAGTAGGGATTTTAATGGGGAGGGGGGACTCGAATCTTTGCCTGAGGACTAAATACATACCACAGCAAGGAATGACTCTGATGGGTTAGCCCCTGAGTTTCCAGCCAAGAAGGCCCATGCCATGAGGAGAGGCCACACTCTTGCCCTAAGGAGAGTTCTTTCTCTGCTGCCCATGGCTGGCCTGGGAGTGCTCTTGGCCAGGGACACACTGTCCCAGGGACAGCGCCACCCCAGAGAGAGGCAGCCCAGGGCCAGCACTGACAAGTAGCATGCCCATCCTGAAAGGCTAAATCAGCAGTCTTACCATTTTCCTCTAAGAACAAAATCGCTTTATTCTGGACACCTCTTCACGGGGGTGCCTTGCAATGCCCATCGTCCCTGTGGGCTGGGATGGCATGGGGGGCGGGGTGCCTCAGGCTGCTGGGCTCCCCACTGCCTGCTTGGGTGTGAAACGCTCTCCAGCAGCACCCTGCCCTGTTCCTCTGCATCAAAACTACAGAGAGGCTATTGTCTCCAGCCTCATTTGGTACCCCACTACCTTTTCTATCTGCTAGACTGATTCTTCATGAACCAAAAAACCATGGCAGTTCTAGAGCAGGCACTGCAGCCGGCCTGAGTAGGTGGGCTGGCAATGGGAGGGGTGACTACACAGAGTCCCTGCAAGTGGCTTGGAACATTTTGCATCCCAATTTCCCTTTAAAAGGCTTGTAGTAATGGTCACAAGTATGAATGGAGTCTGAGTTCAGGTGGGGAAGGAGCCAGTAGATGCAACATGGGGGCCGTCTTTCAATATGAAATTACCTAAACATTAGAAGCCTGAGGCCAGTGACAGCCCTCAGGGCCTGTAATAAGACAGGTAGGATATTTTAAAGAACAGCATGGTTGGGGAAAGATACTTCTCCGAAGTAGAAGTACCCAGGACATTACACAGTGACTATGTAGTGAGACCGCTAATTCTGTACTATGACCGTTGTCATTAGCCATGTGCTGCTTTTTAAATTAAAATGAAAGTAAACCAAATGAGAAATTCATTTCCTCAGTCACACTAGTCACACCAATTCAGAACCACACGCGCTTAGTGGCTACGGTACTGGATAGCCCAGCACTCGGTATGGAAGTTCACTGACCTCACTCACATCGTTGCAGTTACTGTAAGGGCCAAGTAAAGCATAGGTACTGGGTTCAGTTTGCCACCACAGTGCTAGCAGCCTGGGGCAAGGAGCTGGGGCTTGGCCATTTGAGACGTTGCGTTTTGCTCTGAGATCATGTCTGCCCAGACTTTGAAGGGGGCCACTTAATCATGGGAGGCCCCTGCATCTGCTACATGTAATTTACTTTCTAGGATAACTAAGTACTGACTAATAGGTAAGGAGAATTGGTGGAAGAATGGCTAAGGGATTCTAAGAAATGAAAGTTAGCAAAGAATTAAAAAATGTAAATAATTGTGTACATTATAAAAATAAATAGAAATAGAGAAAGAAGAAAGAAAAATTAGGAAAGAAGTCAACTGCATCTGACCATCAGTTAAAATGTGGGGAGATTGTATAATTTAAAAAATTAACTTTCTAGACATCAAGAAAAAAGAAAGGCAACATTGACTGTTTCCCATAAACTGGGCTGGGAGCTCACTGACCTGGGAACTGTTGATGTTCATGAGGACAGCCCTTGGGAGGGTGTCTGGGCACCCACCTTCTCCTCACCTATGGGAAAAGTTGTGCTTTACCCAATAAACTTATGAACATTACCAGCTGGGGTACCAGAAGGTGTCCTTGGGATGGCTGTTCAGTTTTGCAGGAGCCATACTTAGCTATTCAGATTTGGACGGCCCCCTGCAGCTACCCTAGTTTAACCACATGCCCAGTGAGTGCTACCCCTACGGTCCACTCCTGGCTTCAAGTACAACTGATAATCAGTCTTGGGATTTGATCAGAACCTTGAAACTTAAAGGTGTTTTTACTTATCCCTCTAATCGATGGAAATCTTATGAGACCTCCATCCCCTGCTTTTCTTTAATAAGACAAATTAGAATTGTACAAATTAAAAATTCTTTTGGGGGTCAACTAATGGTTAATAGTATCAAGCCCTGCCACCATAGAAAGTTATAAACCATTAAAAATGAATTCTAGGTTTATTCCTGAATCTCCCCGGTGGCTGATATCCCAGAGAAGATATAAAGAGGCTGAAGCGATCATCCAAAAAGCTGCAGAAATGAACAACATAGCTGTTCCAGTGGTGATTTTCAATCCTGTGGAGGTAAGCATTTGCAGGTGTTTCCCCTTGAGGTCATCTGTGCCTTCTTGACTTTATGGAATTTAATTCCGTATGTTTTGAGTGCCCACCATGCACCAGGCTCTGTGCACAATGATGATTAAATTTTGAGATAAAACCTACCTCAAAAGATTGTGTGTGAAAGAAGTGCAATAGTTTATGTAAACTGCTTAGCATAGAGCAAGTAGTTGATATTATTTCCCTTCCCTTTTGCAAGTTCATTTCCAACTTTTTATTGGTATCGCTCCATACCCTCGGTGCAGCTATACACTGGTGATTTTTGAATGTCCCCATTTAGCAGAGAAAATGTGTTTGAGGGACATTCCACCACAAGCTCCCCAGTGAAGCCTGACTCTTACCAAAGCCCCCCACTCTCCCTCTGCTCAAGAGGTTATGCATGTCTTTTGTCTTGTTATCCTGTCTGGAACCTTAAGGTCTAAGAACACAGGCTGAGGATTCACTCTGAAAGCAGGAGGCCTCAAGGAAAAGCTGACACACTATGGGAGCCGCCACCCTGCCTGACAGTCAGTGCATCCTTGGCCATGGCCTGCACTGCACCCTAAAGAAAACAAAAAGTAGACACGGTTCCTATGTTTAAGGGGAGTGAAATGAAACTAAGAGCATCAAGAGGATTAGATGAAAGATATATGGTGACATGAGGTAGGAAATGCTGAGTACCCAAGGAGCAGACACTGTGTTACAGCCGAGAGAGAGAGAGAGAGCTGAGCGACTCAGGGCTTATGAGACAGGTCCATGCCAGAGAGAGGATGGGGCAGGGCGTTCCTGGCTAGGAGAAGGGAGGACATGAGAAGACCAGGGTGTCTGCAGAAATGCATGCAAGTTTGCAGGGCTCTGTGGAGCGTGGCAGCCATGCCAGCACTCCATCCCACGGCTCCCTCCACTCTTGGCCTCCAGGACTTATGACAGAAGCAGATACTGTCGCAATAGCTGGAGGATTAATTACAGTGGCCATGAACCCAAGCTCCCAGAGGGCTGCCAGAATAAGCATCTCCTAATCTTTTGCTCTTCAGACCAAAATTTCATTTCCAACTTTAGTCAATTTAACTGGATGCAAAAATAATATTGGGAGTATCTGGCACTTCTGCATCTCAGGGCTGTGCTGGATGGTCACTAGTATTTTTCTGGATATGTAGCCAGATTCCTGTCTTTGAGGAACTTATAGTCTAGAGATCAGAACCGCATGGATAAACATTCATGAAACATATGAGAGATAGAGTTATAGATATGTAAGAACATCAGTCTGGAGAGCCTACCAGATGCCAGGCACTGTGTTTGGCTCGTTTCATGCTCATGCTAGCCATGGGCCCTGTCAGGACAGGAAGCTGAGATACAGAGAGGTCAAGTAACTTCTCCAGGA
The DNA here is from genome assembly GCA_004026585.1 of Noctilio leporinus. Taxonomy (NCBI): domain Eukaryota; kingdom Metazoa; phylum Chordata; class Mammalia; order Chiroptera; family Noctilionidae; genus Noctilio; species Noctilio leporinus. The sequence continues at coordinate 54,081 of PVIW01005073.1, forward strand.
CCACACAGCTAAAAGTCTCACTAGGTAGCTCCAGTGCCAAAGTGCATGCTCTTACTTGGGCTTTCTCACCTGCTGGGAGAGGCAGTGCATTACTTGGACAGGAGAGAATATAAAGTAGTATCATCTTGGATGGCAATCCCAAGCTTCTCTCACTTCCTTCCAGAATCACCTTTCACCTGCTCATGATGCCTGATCCAAAAGCATTTTGCTGGCTCCACAAAGGCCAAGACAAGAATGTTCTTGTCCTGAGGTTTCCAAACATGGCTGTTTATCACAATCACCCAAAGGGCTTTAAAATACAAATTCCCAGGCCTCTGGGCCCCAGGAAAGAGTCCAGTGACGCAGATTTGGGTGGGACCTGGCAATGTGCATTTTCACAAGGGCCCTGTGGAAGCACCAAGTGTTAGCAGAGGCCTGACCCATGTGTCCCATCTGGGCATTGCGTCACTCCCAGAGCCCTGCAGGTTCCCTCCAGCTAAGTAGGGCCTTTGCTTTGTTGTCATTATGGAGAGCAACACATTCCAAATAGGGTAGAAGAAACAAGGCAGTAGGCCAGTGATTATTCCTGAAAGAAGGCTGCCACTAGATGGGGAACATCTGCCGCAAAGTGAGCTGGTGCCCTCACTGCTTTAGTCACAGAACTGCCTTCCCAGCGTCATCCAGCTTGCACCCCAGGGCCATGGAGCCCATGCACTTTATCCCCAGGAGATTCCCCACCTCAGAGCCTTGGGACTTTTTAGTTTCAATGAGCATAAGCTTGGTTAACTAGTTTCCTAACGCGTGGCAAGTCAACACCAGTAACTGAAGAGCAAAGGTGGGAAACCCTTCAACAGCAGCGAGAAACTGCCACCCACCACGGACAGCGGGCACCCTCTCCTCAATAGCGCAGCAATAACGTCAACAGTTAACACCCTGGCTGGTGGCACAGTGGATAAGGTACTGACCTGCTAATCCAAAGGTTACTAGTTCGATTCCCCAGCCAGACCACATAACCAGGTTGCAAGCCACATCTCCAGCCTGCTCTGTAGCTGGAGGCAGGTGAAAGGCAACCATACATTGATGTCTCTCTCCCTCTCTGCCTCTCTCCCTTCCCCTCTCTCTAAAATAAGTAAAATCTTAAAAAAAAAAAAAAAAGCCCATTAAACTATCATGCATATACATTTCACTTTAATTTTCTGAAACTGAGCCTACAGTCAACCAACACCCAGATGAAGAAATAACCATATCCCAAGAACTCTTGATATCTAATAGCACAGATTAGTTTCCCCCCTTTTAGGGAGGTACTACATAAAGGTTTTTAAAAATTGATTTTAGCACTGGCTGGTGACTTAAGTGAATTGGTGCCAGACTGTGAACCCCAAGGTTGCTGGATCAATTCCCAGTCAGGGAACATAACCAGGTTGCAAGCCAGGTCTCCAGCCAGGTCCCAGCTGGAGGCAGGTGAAAGGCAGCCATACATTGATGTTTGTCTCCTTCCTTTCTTCCTCCCTGCCCTTCTCTATAAAAATGATGAATTAAAAAAATCTTTAAAATAAAAAAAAAAAATTTTAAATAATGTCAACAGTTAAAATGTGTTGGGCATTGACATAGCTCAAGTACTATGCTAAGCTTTAGATATGTGATCTCATTTAATCTTCTCCCAATTATTATACTCATTTTACAGAGAAGTGAATGGGGGCTGAGAGGATAAATAGTAACTTTTCCATGGTCACAGTTAACCCAAGTCTGTTCTGACATGGAGACATTAACACAAAAAGTATAGAAAGCAGAGAGGGACCTCAAGGTAATTTAGGTATATGTAGTGCTGCTCGCCCACAAGTATGAGCGATTCAGGGCCCCAGAGAGAGGAGCACGAATCAAGTCAAGGCTGTGTTAGCAGGCTTTCTCTAAAGAGGCATTGGAGCCAGTGTTATGTATTTTAAAAGGCTTCTGTCTAAAATGGGCCACAAACATTTGAAAGTGTCAGAAGAAAGCATCACATATATAGATGCCCTTATTCCCTAAGAATTCCAGACTTCTAAGCGTACCCAAGGTACAGTGAGAGTTACATGCACAAGTTTTCCCACATTGTCATGGCCGAAGATACTTCCTCACTACCTGTTCATCTCATGGTTATTTGCATTATTTTAGCTACAGGAGCTCAAACCCCTGAAGCAGCAAAGAGTCATCATTCTGGACCTGTTCAGGACAAGGAATATTGCTACAATAACCATCATGTCTGTGCTGTTATGGTGAGTAATAAATGATCTGCAAATGTGGTAGACAGCATGCAAGTACTTGACCCATTTTCTTTCATTCAAGGGAACATCAGGGCAAGGCCTGGGTCTTGTTAAGATAAAATAAAAATGATAAACCTTGAAGTTAATTGGAGATGCCTCAATTCAATTCATGGAAATGGATACTAAAAAGGAAAGTCATGAAGAAATTGTTAAGTCTGCAGTACTGTGTGGCCCACAAGGAAAGTGTCCCTCCCCACCTAAACTTATTGGGATTAAGATTAATTAATGATGTGCCCTGGCCAGGTGTTTCAGTTGATTGGAGCATCATCCTGTGCACCAAAGTGTTGCAGGTTTGATCCCTGGTCAGGATACATACCTGGGTTGCAGGTTTGATCCCCAGCCAGGGCACATATAGGAGGCAACTGATCCATGTTTCTCTCTCACATAGATGATTCTCTCCCTCTCTCTTTATCTCTGTCTCCCCCCACCCCTTCCTCTTTCTCTAGTCCTCCAGTAAGAATTTTTAAAAAAGAAAAGACTATTGATGTGTCTGATACCTGAGGCTGATATGCTAATTCAGCTCTTGCTTCTTGAAGCTGTACTGGCAATTGGACAATGAGGTTAAAATAACCCAAACCACTACTGCCCATATTAAAGTTTTGATAAACTTTTCATACTTGCCAACTGTGAACTAATGAGGCATCAAAGTAATGAATTGACTTCGTAGATTAGATTTAATCGTGGATCTGCCAAGAAGTGAGGAAGAAGGAAAAAAAGAACGTGCTTATCCCATGATAGCAACAGAAAAAATGACCATTAGAACTAGTCAGTTCAGACCACTGCTAGTCTATTTATAGGATCATCCTGCTTTGCATTGGGAAGAAATCAGTGAAAGACCTTGTAACTAAATTAGGCAAATGTGTCCAGGCACCTGGCTTTCCTCCCTCACTGTAGGCTTCCTTAGTTCTCACCTGTCAACATAGCTAATGGTTTTTTGTTTTTGTTTTTAACCATGTTTTAAAAGATTTTATTTATTATTTTTAGAGAAAGGGGTAGGGAGAGAGGCAGAGAGGGAGAGAAACATCAATGTATGGTTGGTTGCCACGAACCTGTCTGGAGACCTGGCTTGCAACCGGTTATGTTGCCCTGGCTGGGCATTGAACCAGGGTTTCCCAGTGACCATTGGGTTTGCATGTGTTTAACCATTTTTGACAACTGTTGATTTTATAAATGATTTTGAAGGTCTTAGTTATTTACTTTTAGAGAGAGGGGAAAGGAGGGAGAAAGAAAGGGAGAGAAACATCAGTGTGCGAAACAGAAATATCAGTTGGTTGCCTCTCCCATGCCCCCAGCCAGGGACCCGGCTGGCAACCCAGACATGTGCCCTGACTGGGAATCGAACTGGCGGGCCTATGGTTTGCAGGCCGATGCTCAGTCCATTGACCCACACCAGCCAGGGCCAATTACTGATTTTTATGAGCCACTCTCATTAAACCCAATGTGAAAATCACTCTGATTCTTACAGCAATGGAGTTTAACTTTTGGCTGGCTGCCTTTTAGATCAGCTCTTGTGCCACACAACCTAGTTAAGTATGTGTACAAATACCCAACAGTGTCCTGAAAAGATTTTTCAGATAACCTCTGCTTTCAGTCATGTTAATAATAAGCAAACTTCTGCACAGGGGAGTCTGCCAAGGGTAGTAAGTTTTCCACAGAGAAACTTTTACCTGGATGTTAACTCTAACAACAGAATATGTGGTATATGCACTTCGTGATGCTTTGAAACATTATGGGACTTTCATTCTTTTCCCTAAAGTGCGTTTTACTAAATTCATTGGAATTTACTGTACGTACATGGATCCCACAGTATTGCCTTCTCTTCTCCTCCTCCTGCTCCTCCTCCTCCTCTTCCTCCTTGTTTTTGGATAAGAATGAAGCCTGGATTTTATGTTTGCTGAAATAGCTGACATACAGTCTTTCTTCAAATAATAGTTCTAAGGCAATGAGGATGTACAAAACTCTGAAATGTAGAATTAACTGGACCAGGCTAGGCGTTGGTACCCATTTGGTGTAGCTGGCCTCACACTGTCCAAATGGAACATTCTGCAATGACAGAAGTGTTTAGTATTTATTTTTATTTTTTTAAGTTTAACTTTATTGTTGTTGTATTCCATCTATCCCCTTTATACTCCCCTCTGTCCTCCTCCCCACCCACCCTCAGGAGTGTTTTTTGTCTGTGGTGTCCATTATAGTAGCCGTGAACCACGTGTGGTAATTAAGGGTCTGACCTGTGGCTAGTGCACCAAAGGGACTCCTGGATTTTAGTTAATTTTAATTTATTTACTTTTAAATAGCCATGTGTAGTTAGTGGCTACTTATAGGAAAACAGAAGCTAGACAATTTCTTGACCTTTATGAAAGTTTAGAGTAATTCATACCAATCTTTTGGTCAATTTTGCTTTTTCTCGCCTTTTAGGATGCTTACATCAGTGGGTTACTTCGCTCTGTCTCTCAACTCCCCTAATTTACACGGAGATGTCTACCTGAACTGCTTCCTCTCGGCCTTGATTGAAGTTCCAGCCTATATTGCAGCCTGGCTGCTCCTGCGAACCCTGCCTAGGCGGCACATCATAGCTGGAGTGCTGTTCTTTGGAGGAGGCGTGCTCCTCTTAATTCAACTGGTACCTCCAGGTAAAAATAAGCAAACCAATGTTAACAGCTTAATGGAAAGGAGCAACCCCTTGACTTAGGCTAATTTTACCGGTCACTGTTCCCTGTTTATGTGGCATTTACATCATTACCGTTTCTAAGTCAATTAGACAAGTGATTGCTAACTATGTGAGTTCCTGTGTTCAAAAAAACACCTCTGAAACAGGTGAGTCAACCTTGGAGACTTGGAAATCATTATCCTTGGAGGAAAGCTCATGCCCTCAGTCATCTGCTTCACAGAAACATTCACCGAAACCCTCAGATCATTTTTCTTGAAGTCACAACCCTAATTCCCAATGTCTTGATACTTTCTCGATACTTTCAAGCCTTTTCTTGAGGTGTATACTTGAGTGTTCAAGTTGGTAGCACATGCCAGTTCCCATATAAATTCAATGACTGGGTGGGGGTCTGCAATGTTTTAGTTAAAAAGCACACCAAAGGAGATTCTTGTCTCTTCCTTATGTCTAACTTTCTCACGTTATTGAAATGTTAAGGCAATAGGTTATTGATACATGGTATTAGATGTAGAAATATGTACTTCTTAATAAAAATAAACAGTATAGAAAGGGTTGGTCCTTCTCTTTGAAAATTAAATGCAACTACAATAAGACACCAACAATTTACCATGAAAGTGTTCTAACAAATGAAAGTGAACAAAAGTCACTGAGTGCATCAATTTTCTAGAAAACAATAGAGTGAAGCACAAAAGCTACCTACCGTTCACTCTCCATCTTTGTCCACATCGATTAGTAACAAGATATTTCAAGAGAAAGTGTTTTGGGGGGAATAGCTTTACATTATAAAAAAGACAATAACAACAAAAACCATGCTCATTCAAGCAAAGAGGAAATCAAAGCAACTGAGTTGAGACTGTATCACTTCCAAAAGTGCCTCTATTCACGCTGGGTTTCTTTTCCAGATTACAACTTCTTGTCCGTTGGCCTGGTTATGTTAGGGAAATTCGGGGTCACCTCTGCCTTCTCCATGCTGTATGTCTTCACCGCAGAGCTCTACCCAACCTTGGTCAGGAACATGGCTGTGGGGGTCACGTCCATGGCCTCCAGAGTGGGCAGCATCATCTCTCCCTACTTTGTTTACCTTGGTGAGATACATCTTGTCAATGTGATTCTTTCTTTTTTATATATATAAAAGTAATATATGTTCATTGTGAAAAATTAGAACAGCATAGAAAGTACTGGAAAAAGTTTTCGCTTCTCTCTCAGCTCCACCTGTTAATATTAACAATTTGGTGATTAGTCCTTCAGACATTTTGTTTCAATATATATTTTTTAAAGCACGGAAGAAATTATATCTATATATATCTATAGATATGTGTATATCTATTATATATGTAGATACACATGATATAGATATACACATATCTATAGATATATATAGATTCATAACTTTTTTAAACATAGTATCAAACTATCTTTATTGGTGTATATATAGTTCTCATATCTTCTTTTTCATTAGTGACTAGTCTTCCAATATATGTATATAGGAGGTCTGTCCTGAAAGTATTGGCCATGCAAACTGTTTTAATTATATTGATATTGGCTTGATACTTTCTGGACAGACCTAGTACGTAATTTATTTAACTAGGTTCAATGGATGGACATTTAGGCCATGTCCAGGTTTTTGTTATTATGAAAGATATAATCATTTCCCTATGCCCCTACACCCTATGTTTGTTGATTGTGTATATTTGGATTCATAGATTGCTGGAGCAATTTAAAACTTTTACAGTGTTGATGGTTCAATTTCCAGCCAGGGCACATAATCAGGTTGCAGGCCAGGTCTCCAGCCAGATCTGTGGCTGGAGGCAGGTGAAAGGCAACCATACATTGATGCCTCTCTCCCTCTCTGCCTCTCTCCCTTCCCCTATCTCTAAAAATAATAAATTTAAAAAAATAACTTTTATAGATGTTGCCAAATTGACCTCTAAATATTATATCAATCAATACTTACCTGGCAGGGGAGATACCAAGATGACAAAGGTGGTTTCCCAGGGCGAGGCTTATACATTGCACTCCAGATGTGCTGACCCATGATTTCCCCAAATCACAGAGAAACTTGACTGCATAATTTGCGGTAGCAGGGGACTGCATTCACGCTCTCCCCTGAAATCAATAAATAAATAATACATCAATTTAAAATCCAATTATCAATACATGAACGTGCCTGTTTCTTTGTATGTATCCTCAGCAACAATAGGGATTATTCAATTTTTCATCATTGATAATCTGCTCTGTTAAAAATGGATATTGTTGTTTTATTTCCATTTCTTTAATTATAATGAGGTCGAACATTTTAAAATACATTTGTTGACTTTTCTTTTTTTTTTTTTTAGTGACCTGATAGATCAGGTCTTTTGCCTATCCTTCTAATGTTTTTTCCAACTTTTTATCTTTGATTTGTGAGAGGTTTTTTAATTGAAAATAAAATTAGCCCTTTGTATGTATGTTGTAAATACTTTTTCTAGTTGCCCTGGCCAGGTAGCTTAGTTAGAGCATCATCCCAATACACCAGTGTTGCGCATTCATTCCCTGGTCAGGGCATATACAAGAATCAGCCAATTGAACACATGGATGAGTGGAACAACAAATTGATTTTTCTTTCACCTACCACCCTGCTTTTCCCTAGTTTATCATTTACATTTTGAATTTGTGATATTTTTTTGCAATGCAGGAAATTTTAGTTTAGTTTTTTTTTTTTTTTTAAGATTTCATTTATTATTTTTAGAGAGAGGGGAAGGGAAAATGGTAGAGAGGGAGAGAGACATCAATGTATGGCTGACTTTCACCTGCCTCCAGCCACAGACCTGGCTGGAGACCTGGCTTGTAACCTGGTTATGTTGCCCTGGCTGGGAATCGAACCAGTGACCTTTGGGTTCACAGGCCGGTGCCTTATCCACTGTGCCACCAGCCAGGGCTGGAAATTTTAGTTTTTATGTGATCAAATTTATCAAGTTGAAATAACACCCCAGAGAAACATTAGTGGCATATTCAATGGATGCAAGATCTGGCACTCCAAGCCTAATGCTCATTAAGGACTTTACTGATGAAACGTGTAGACATACCCCTTATTCTCCCTGGTCATCCATTTCATTTTGCTGCCTACTAGCTCGAACACACACACACATACACATCCCCAAAGAATACATGAATTCTCAGGAAAGGTACACTCAATCCTTAGAGAAATATTTTCCCATCTTAAACATCCTCTGCCCAGCTGCCCTGAACAACACCCACAAAAACACATTAGTGTGCGAAATAGTGTCATTTCCCCTTTGTTCTTTCCTGTATTTTCAATTATGCTCCTATAGTCTCATAGTGGATCACTGGTACATAAAAAAAGGAGGCATCTGAGACAGAGCTTCCTATTTCACAATTGCTGCTCCTGATAGTGACACAGGGGCCTCAGAAAAGTTTCAAGATTAATGTTTTTTGTCAAATCAAATTCTTGGGTGTGCTGTTCCTCTGTAATCTCTGTATACAGATGGGAAGCAAAATGGGGTCTATTATTCTGCTGAGTGACACCCTATAAAGAAGAGGCAGAGGGGGCTCTTGCAATTATATGGAAAACTAAGATTTACAAATGCTGCAAAAAGAAACCAAAGCATTGCTTTCACTGTGTCTGGCATTTATTGATTTAAATTGGATTGGGTTGAACATATTAGATTGTTTTTTTGTTTTTTTTTTTTTAAGAGTCTCATGACTCTTTGGACCTAGCTTTCCTTTACAGCCTACTGGTTTGGGCTAAAGCAAAGGTCTTACCAGTCATGCTGACTGGTACCTGTCCCTGCAACATCCTGGTCAACCTCTTTCCCCTTGCTGTTCTCTCATCCCCCCACCCCTAATTACCTCCATCTTCAGAGGGGAGCCTTGCTAGGCAAAGATCTCTAGCAAAGGAACAAATGATTAAATAGTAGCTTAGAGAATACCAGCTGACATGAAAGACCTCCAGATAATGCAAAATTAAGTAGGTAAATCATTATGGAAATGCCAGGGCAATGGCATCTGCCAAAAACAAATGGTTTATTTTGCATACTTTTTAACTTCTGAAGGTGTTCCAATTCAAAATGGCTGTCAAACACTGTTTGTCACCTTTACAAGATGATTCTCAAGAGCACCTGTATCTAAGTGACATCCCATGCCTTACAGGAGCCTATTACAGAGTTCTGCCCTACATCCTTATGGGCAGCCTGACCATCCTGATTGGAATCATCACTCTGTTTTTCCCTGAAAGTTTTGGAGTAACTCTACCAGAGACCTTAGAGGAAATGCAGAAAGTGAAATGGTAAGTGAAACTTTTAAAAATGATATTAAAATTCCTCAGAAAGAATAAACATGCAAAAGTGGCTAGGAAATTTCTCAAAAAGAAGTGGAGAGTAGCTGTATCATATAATAAAGCATATTATTGAGCAATGATAGTGAAGACAGTGTGCTAATGGTGTAGGAAAAGAAATCATCGGACTAGAGTTCAGAATTAAGCCTAAGAGAATATGAGAATTCAGTATATGATAAAAAGTAACAATTCAAAAACAGTGGGGGACATTAAATTAGTCAGTAACAGGTGTTGGAACATCCAGCCAACCATTTTGGATAGCCAAAAACTTGAATCCTACTTCAAAATGTATCCACATAAATTCCAGAAAGCTTAAAAATTGAGGCCTAAAAATGTAAAATCATAAGCACGCCAAAAGAAAACATAAATATTTTTATAACTTTTGAGACGGCTTTTCTGAGCATGATATGAAAAGCAAAGAGCCATAAAGGAAAAGATTGATATATCTGATTATGTAATTTTAGAAATTGTTGGCACAGCAGAAAAGAAATCATAAGTAAAGACAAAGGTCAACAAGCCAGGAGGAAAACATTTGCAACACACAATATAAACCTAGGGCTGGTATGCCTAACATAAATAAAGCTCTTAGTGATTAGTAGGGAAAGAGACAAACAACTCAGTAGGAAAGCTAGCAAAGGTCATGAACAAATAATTTACAGAAAAAGACATTTCAGTGGCATATGAAACACTTCAGAATCATTAATTTTGGCCTATGAGATTGTGAGGGTTTTTCTTCCTGATACCAAACAATTCTGACACCAACTGGTCTACACTTTAATTCTAACACTAACTACCTGGGGTTTGCATCAGATTCCACAGGTTTGAGGGGTCGGGACCCCAAGACTGCCCTCACTTCAGATGCCAGTCCCAAGTATCAGGCCCCAGGGGATCCATACTTCTGTCCAACTTGGTTACAAAGCCGGTGTTCCCACAAACCCCCTCCTGAACAAAGTTTGGTCATTTGCTAGAATGACTCACAGAATTCAGGAAAAGCCTTTCCTGACCATCTCTGGTTTATCATAAAGGATACAAATGAACAGCCAGATGAAAAGATGTATAGGGTAAGGTCCAAAAGGGCCCTGAAGGGTCCAGAGTGCAAGAGCTTCTGTCCAATGGGGCTGGGGTGTGTCCCCAGCTTAGCATATGGATTCATTCACCAACTCAGGGGCCCTCCGAGCCTCAGCGTTTAGAGTTTTATGGAGGTTTTGTCACATTGACATAGGCAGGAGCAGTTACTAATTCAATCTCCAGCCCTCTTTTCCTACCACGGAGGTTGGGAAAGTTGGGGAATGGGGTGAAAGTTCTAGGCTTGGCTTTGCTGGTGATCAGCTGCCATCCTGAAGTTATCTAGGGGAGCTCAGCCAAGAGTTGCCTCATTTGAACAAAAGATAAGACGTTCCTATTATGCCTGTCTCTCAGGAAATTACAAGGGATGTATGAGCTCTATGTATATTGGGAATGTGGACAAAAACCAGATATCTTTTGACAGCACCACAGATTAGCAAAGATTTAAAAGATGGGCTGTATGGTAGGAGGAATTGAGATTCTACAATAAAACTACCAGGCTTCAAATCCCACATCTGTGTAAATTTAGGGCAAACTTACTTTTCACTAAACTTTAGCATTCCCATGTTATATGGGGAGTAGTTCTTGTGGCTATTACCAGGTTATATAAGATGACATGTTTTTAGTGCCTGGCCATGACCCTGATGAGTCGTTATCACATGGATGGGTTCTGATCCCTGACAGACCATGTAGGGGGAAAAGTACCCATTGTTAATAAGTTTTCTCGTAATAATACAACCATTTCAATATCAACTTTAACTCACAAGAACTTCATTCTTACCAATCTATCCTTTCCTCAGGGAAACTAAAGGAGCGTACATTCCAGGTTTTGTTTATGTTTAATTAAGAAAATGACTCCAAATATTCAAAATAGTCAAATAATTAGTTTTAGACTTCTGAGGTTCTTATTACAAGTACAATAATTACTTGTTCATTGACTGGAAATGTTTTTCAGGATCAGTTTAGCATGTTTAGCAAAGGGAGTCTTAAATATTTCATTTTCTTTAGCACCTGTCTTATTTTCAGTTTCAGGTTTGGGAAAAAAACAAAAGATTCAATGGACAATGAAGAAAATCCCAAAGTTCTAATTACTTCATTCTGATAAAATTCCCACCCCATCTGGTGAATTGAAAAACAGGTACATGAAACTTGAAAGAATTCAAAGCCTTCCCTGATGAACTGGACCATCTGTAACCATGAATGGACTTTGCTGTGGAGAAACGCTTGATATGTAGCAAGTTCTGGGCCACTAGTCCAGATAATCTCCTTGTTTTTTTTAAACTAACTATTTTTAGACAGCCCTCTCTACTAATTAATTTGATGACATGGTTGTGAGATTGTTTGAAAATGTGTTGGATAGGGACTGATCAATGCATACAAAGGTTAACACTTATTTTCAAACACACAACTATTTAAATAAAAAGAATATCATTCTATTAACACAACTATCAGGTAACAACAGTGAGTGTGTGTGTGTGTGTGTAAAAGTGAACTAGCACATTCAAAATTATAGTAGTTTCTGAAGTGAACTCACCGTATAGAGCTATAATCGAATGACTACATGCAGCATTCCTAGCCAGAAAGTTTTATACACTCCTTTGAGAGGAATTGATGGCAGGTGTTAATAGTGTTTTGCGAGAGATCAAGCAGCCTGGTTCCTATGGCCAGTGGGCCTTTAAGAAGGGAACCAGCGCTGCCATGTCAGGGGCTGTAGCTCACAGCCTATTAAGCAAACTACCTTTGTTGTCGTCTTTTGGAGCATGTGACTAAGCCTTCTATTTCCTAAAACTGGCTTAAGAGAGATTTTACTGGCAAACGGAGAATCAGCAGAACAGTTAGATTGGTAAGGATGGTTTGTGTGTCCTGCACCCAGGAGGGGTCAGCATCCCGGAAGAAGGCTGTCCAAGCTGAAGCCATCTAGGGAGACTTTTGAGAACACTTCTTTCCACTAATACACCTTCCTAAGCATGGTATGCAGCTGTGTCCTCCAACCAGGGGTGTAGTGGAACCTCTGTTGCATGAATGAGTGGTGTAAATAATCTCAGAAAATAAATGTCAGATCGATGTTGCACCATGTTGCAGGCAGGCCGAGATGATAACATAGCAAGAATTTCCTTGTGGAGACTTGGGGGCAGTGTACTTTCATTGGCAGTGACTTCTCTGAGAGCAGCATGGTGACAAGGTGCTGGTGACCCTGCAGCTTATCCAGGGCTACGGTCTGCTTGTGGAAATAAGCAACCACTTGTTTTGTTTTGTTTTGTTTTGCAGCCACTTGTTTTTAATACACTGTGTGGTGGCATCATCTCCTCAAAATAACTACCCCAAATGTTAATTTTTACTGTCTAAAACATTTTTCAAACCAACATCCTGACACGTTCATTATTCCATTTATTGATGCATTCATTGGATAATTGATCCCCTGAGTGGGAAGCAAACCAACAACCTTGGTGTTCAGCACCCTAACCAACTGAGCACCTGGCCAGGGCTACTACACTCATTATTTTGAAATTCTTATCTGAAACTTTTCTGATTAACTCAGAATTTTTTCTCCGTACTGCTATATTCTAACACATATATTCTATCGTACTGACACACTGATCCTACATTTTGATTGTTACTTAAAATCCACTGGAGTATGCTTTGTCATTGGGGACACAGGTGACAGCTTTATCCAACTACTGCTATTATCTCTTCCATCGACCTGATGGCCCTTCCACCTACTCTACCAGGCACTAGGCTGCCTGTCCCAAAGAAAGGAGGCCATGGTGACTCCCAAGAAATTCTCCTTGAACTTCATTCCCACCTGCAGTGACTGTTGACTCTGCTGTGTTCTTCTGGTTCTTATCACCCTCACTTATTTGGGCTCTTTCCTTGTTCTCCCCCATCCCCATTTCTGTAAGGCTGTTAGCTCCTTGAAGCCAGTGACCTTGCCCTGTTTTATCTCTTCAGAAATATTTATTTTAATTAAAATGCTTTATAACTCTAGCTTGGTAAAAATGTTATTTTTGATACATTGATATTTGAATATTTAAACATCTAAATATATAATGCTCTTTTTCTAAATATTAAAAGTAAGGATGTGATAAGTACCTTTTATTGTTGTTTGTGTGGGTGCTTTACATTTTATAATAAGAAGAGATGGCTTTTACAAATCTGCTCATAAAACGGCAACAAGTACCCAACTGATTCTCTTTGGTAGTCCAAAGACCTAGTTGACCAATACATGCCAAAATAGTATTTAGTTTAATTCAAGATGTATTCCTGATTTTTAAAAACTACTTTTAAAGTTAGGTCTGCAAAGCAAGTTCCTAAACTTGCTTGTGAATATCAATCTCAGACTGACAGCCAGTTCTATACTGCACATTCAAGCGAAATACTAGAAGAATCTCATTAATGGAAATTTTATGGATATGTGTTTTGAGCACTCATTCTTTTCAAGTAAATATAGTCATGATACTCCATTTTTTAAATTCAAGAGAATTAACTAAAAATTCTTACACTTAATAGGGTGAGTTGAAGTGAAAGAATAAAAGAAGTATCCACTTTTTATGTACTAGAAATAACCAGCTAGAAAATATACTGGCGAAAAAACTAGGTTCCATCCATATTAATCATAAAAACATAAAATACTTAGAAATAATGTTAATAAGAAATGTATGATAGCCTAAATTGAAGAAATCATTCCATTTCATTAAGACTTGAATGGAGACATGCCATGGTCCTGAATGGGTAGAATGAATGCTCACCTACCTAACAGGGTCCTCTTCTATCTGCCCCTACCCTTTAGCTCTCTGATCTCATCCCCTATTACTCTCTCCATTGCTTTTTTTATTCTGGCTACTCAGGTCTTGCTCTTCTTTGAATATACTAGGCTTGCTAGCTTGCCCCCTTCCTTCTTTTATGTCTCTGTTCAGATGTTGCCTGCTTAATAAATCCTTCCCTTATCACTCTGTTTTAGATTGTATCCTGTTTTCTTTCTGTCCTAACCTTACCCATCCCTGTTTCATTGTTCTCCATGGTTCATGTTAACCTCTGAGATCCTAACTAGGTTACTTCTTCATTTTGTTTATGTCATTCTCCTTCCTCATCGAAGCCTTCCTTAAGTGCCTTGAGGACCACTTCTGTATCCTCAGTAGTTAAAAGAGTGATTGGCAGCTCTGGCTGGTGTGGCACAGTGGATTGAGCACCAAGCCTGTGACGAAGGGCCTCTGGTTCGATTCCTAGCCAAGGCACATGCCCGGGATACAGGCCAGGACCCAGTCGGAGCTGTGCGAGAGGCAACCAGTCTATGTTTCTCTCACATACTAATGTTTCTCTCCCTCTCTTTATCCCTTTCTTTCTCTCTCTAAAAATAAACAAGCAAATGAAATCTCTTTAAAAATCATTTAAAAAAGAGTGCTTGGCACATAGGAGATGCTCAATAAACAATTGTTGAAAAAATGAATACATGTTATTGTTATCATTATAATAGTTAAAGGGGCAAAAGTAATGATTAGTTTTCAAAGAAAACATTGGTTAATAAACATACAAAAATACAGTGTTCTACTTTATAAGTAACCAAAAGAATACTAATTGAAGTGACAATGTGATGCCGTTTTTCAACTCATACATTGCAAAGATGACAAAATCACCATATTCGGTATTGATGAGAGTATGATTAAATGCACTCTCATAATAGTCTTCTGGTGGGAATGTAGATTGTTTTATTTTTTTAGAAAACAAATTGGCAAAGTGTTTCAGAGCCTTAAAATGTTTGGATTTTCTTTTTTTTTTTTTTTTGAGGTATCAACCGTACAACTAGGAAATAATCAGAGATAATATGAAATGTTTCAGGTGTCAGTATGCAGGGGCAGACAACCTAGAGACAGTACTTACTTTTGAACTTTAATTGTACCTGGACTTTAGTTAAAACCCTAACTAGTCAATGTTTACACATCTAACCTGGCAGGAATGTGATGATGGAACCAGAGAGGAAACTCCCAGGGATAAGTTAATGAAGTTAGTGTGCCTGGGAATCCCTGGGGAGATGTGAAATGAAACTACTGGCTGTATCAGATAACCCCTCTTAGCCCTTCCTTACTATTGAAATTCGGGTAATAAACTAATCTTCCTTTGATCCTGGTATCTGTGAAATGCACACATTCACTAAGATATAACCCTCAACCTGATGATGTCAGGTTGAAGATGACTTCTCTAAAAGTCTCTTCCCTTGCCACTTCCCTGTTTTCCCTGTTCCCCTTTTCCTTTCCCGGATAAACATTTGGTTTAATCCTGCAGCAGTCTCCAGGTGTGATTTCTCCAAGCAAGGCTGATCTTACATATGCACGTAGATGTTTAGCACAGAACTAATTGTAATTTTAGAAAACCACATATGGCTTAGACCTGGCCAGTGTGGCCCAGTTGTTGGAGTGTTATCCCATAACCAATAGTTTGTAGGTTTGATTTCCTGTCAGGGCACGTAACTAGGTTGCGGATTTGATCCTTGGTTTGGGGGCCTAAGATCGCCTGCCTGAATGTGTGGGGGAGGCAACCAATTGATGTTTCTCCCTCACATTGACATTTCTCTCCCTCCCTCTCTTTCTAAAAGCAATGAATAAATGTCCTCACGTGAGGATTTTTAAAAAAAACTAAGTATGGCCTTTAAAAGGAGGTGAAAGACTTGTACATTGAAAATACAAAACATTGCTAAAAGAAACAAAGAAGATACAAATAAATGGGAAAACTTCCCATGTTCATGAATTGAAAGACTCAAATGTCATGAAAATGCTCATGCTAAACTAACCAAAGTGATCTAGGGATTTAGTGCATTCTCTATCAAAATCCCAATGAAATTTTTGCAGAAATAGGAAAAAAAACTATCCTCAAATTTATATAGAACCTCAAGGGATCCCAAATAGCTAAAACAATCTTTAAAAAAAAGAACAGAATTGGAGGCTTCATCCCGTATGATTTCAAAGCCCTAGTGATCAAGACAGTGTAGTACTAGTATAAAGAAAGGTGTAGAGACCAAAGGAGCAGAACAAAGAACCCAGAAGTAACCCTGTGCATATATGGCCTAATGATTTTCAACAGTGCCAGGACTACACAATGGGGGAAGAACAGTCTCTTCAACAGATGGTTTTGTTACAACCTGATATGCACATGCAAAATTGTGACGTTAAACCCATACCTGATACTATGTATAAAAATTAAGTCAAAAATTAAAGACTTAAAACTATAAAACTCTGAGAAAAAATGCTCCAGGACAACAAGTTTGACAATGGCTTCCTGGATAGGACACTAAAAGCACATGGGCAACAAAAGCAAAAATAGACAAATAGTATTACATCAGGCTTAAAAACTTCTAAATGTCCAGGAAAACATAAGAATGGAAAAGAGCAACAAATGGAATAAGAGGAAATACTTGCAAATCGTATATCTGACAGAATTAGTATCCGTAAAAAGAACTTTAACAATTCAACAACAACCTGTTTCTAGTGGGCAATAGATTTGAATAAACAGTTCTCCAAAGAAGACATCCAAATGGCTAGCAAGCATATGAAACATTGTTTAACATCACTAATCAGGAGAGAACTGCAAATCAAAATCAAAATGAGATACTATCTCATACTAGTCTGGCTGCTCTCAAAAGAACAGAAAACTGAATGTTGGCAAGGACGTGGAGAAATTGGAATCTTTGTGCACTGCAAGTGGGAATGTTAAATGGTGCAGCTACTATGGAAAATAGTATGAAGGTCTCCCCACCCCCCCGGCAAAAATTAAAAATATAATTACTATGTAATCAGCAATTCCACTTCTGGGTATATATCAAAAATAATTCAAGGCAGGATCTCAGAGAGCTATTCCCACCCCCATGTTTATCACAGCATTAATCACAATAGCCAAGAGCTGGAAGCAATCAAATGTTCATAAAGAAAATGTGGTACATACGTACAGTGAAATATAAAACAGTCTTCAAAAAGAAAAACAGTAGGAAATCCCATCACATGCTAGAACATGGATAAACCTTAAAGATATTGTGCTAAGTAAAATGAGCCAGTCACAAAAGGACAAATACTCATATGAAGTATCTAAAATGGTCAAACTCATAGAAACAAAGTAGAAAGATAGTCACCAAGGGCATGGTGGGAAAGGGACAAGGGAAACTAGTGTTTATTGGGTGTCAGTTTTACAAGATAAAAATGTCCTAGAGATCTGTGTTCAACAGCGTAAATATACTTACCTCTACTGAAGTGTACTATACTTAAAATGGTTAAGATGGCAAAATGTAAATGTAATGTTATGTGTTTTTTAACCACCATTAAAAAAAACATATGAAAATAGTTAAATAAATAATGGTGTGTCCCTATGACAGATTCCATTCAGCCTTTAAAAACAGCATTTATTTGTAATAACATGATAAAATGCTTATAATACAATGAAAGTATTAAAAAACAGCATATAATAATATTGACCAAATACCCATGAATAAACTATGTTTAAAAGGCATGAAAGAAAAAAAACAAACAAACAGGAGGAAATATCTCAAGGTTTTAACAGTAGGTATATTTAGATGGGGGATTATAGATGACTTGTGTTTTAGTTTGTTTTCTGTAGTTTCCATATTTTTAAATGTTTCACAAATAATTTGTTTTTATAATCATAATGATATTTAAAATTAAAACTTTTAGGCCCTGGCTGATGGCACAATGGATAAGGCGTCAGCATGAGAACCCCAGAGGTCGCTGATTTGATTCCCAGCCAGGGCACATAATCAGGTAGCAAGCCAGGTCTCCAGCCAGGTCTGTAGCTGGAGGCAGGTGAAGGGCAACCACACATTCATGTTTCTCTCTCCCTCTGCCTCCCTCCCCTCCTCTCTCTATGCAAAATAATAAAATAAAAATCTTTAAAAAAATTAAAACTTTTATTGAGTGTCAATTAAGGGTGAGGTTTTCAGGGGCAAAAGTGAAGATGGTATAAAGTGCAAAGTTCCTGCTCGTAGTGAACTCAGTCCAGCCAGATGATCAATTCTTACCTTTGTAGCCTCAGCCACTAACCCAGTGTCCCACTCGGGGCTGAGCTCTGCAGAGGTGAAACCCACGTCAAGTCACTTTCTCCCACCCAAACCTGGGCATTTTTGTATCTCTCCTCTACTCAATTTGAGCAGCAGTCTCCCCTACCCTGGTTTGGACAAGCCAATCTTGCTCTGCTGAGGCAAATTACCTTATCACTGAGGTTATATATTTAACAGGCCGCTGAATGGATTATAAAATATTATGAGGATCTGAACTATCACCCAATGCCCCTGAACACAGAGAACTCTTCAACCATTCTTGAGAACCTTGAGGCCATCTTTCTCCAACAAAGCAAATTTAATCTCTGTCCCTGCATGGCCCACCCTCTCACCTTCCCACTGTGGCTTTCCCTGCTATTGTGAACCCCATTCCTTGCAGACAAACAACTCTCCTCCTACAAGTTTATCCCTGGCTGCTCTCTCTACACCCTGGCCTTGACTGAGACCTGGTTTCCCTCAACACTCCACTTCCCTGGTGAGTCTCCCCGTCTCTCACATGGAGGCTGTTCATTGTCCCCTTCCTGTGAACTTCGGAGGTGAGATCTCAGCATTTTCCTTGCTCCCCACTGCCGTTTCCAAACCAGAACTCCTTCACCTTCACACCTATGAAATCCGAGGTTTGCCCTGTGCCTTCTGATTGCTATTTCCAACAATCTGCTCAGTGGCTTGTCCGCATTCTGTGAGCTCTCTAGAACCCAGCCAGGGGTAGTGATGCCTTTGTGCTCAGGAGGCTGAGCACAGTACTTGACCTTTTTTTGTACCTCAGTCCCTCCCTGCCATTGACCTTACCTACACCTCTGAGTGCACCAAAGAAGACCTCACTAGTCACAATAACCACTGCATTCTAGGACCTTTTTATTTTCCTCCCAACCCTTCAGCTCCGACCTTGACATCCTTCTAGTCTGTACCTCACAACCCCCCTCAATTCAGCCCACCACTACCCTTGTCCTTTAGTTTACTCAACTTGCAAAAATCTAAACCCAAAATAAGCCAAACCATTTGACTGTCCACCCTCTATCAAAGGGAGATCACTATGGGTTGGAGAAATGTGTGTTGTCAGAGAGTCAAGTGGGTTGAGGGTCCATGATTGGAAGTGTAAATTTGTAGAGACACCAGTTCACATGGTTGCGTGATTTTGTCTAGTGTTCCAGGGTAGGAATGACATGCACTAATGGTTGGATTTGGGGCTTTGCAGTCCAGGGGAGCAAAATGATGAGATAATGGAGGAACTGAGATTGGCTGAAGCAAAAGACCATAGACAGAAGAAAAAGGCAATAAAAAATGTTGTAACTTCTGTTGTCCATCTACCTTCTTTTGCTTTATTTGTGGTGTAAGGGAACTTGGCACAATGTGAAGACCCAGAGTGTTCCAAAAAACAGACAGTTAAGTCAGGCTAACAAAGGTGACAGGAGCACTGCCACCTGCCCTCAACCATTCACCACCACAAAGACATGAGTGACTGCTGATATTAAACCCAAGGAGAATAAATGTAGTCCATTGGAAAGGGTTAAGGGCTAGACTTCATTTTTCAGGATAATGAGATAATTAAGAGTATAGGCTTGGAGACAGACCAACCAGAGTTCTAATTTAGACCTGCCACATACTAACTATAGCAACTGGGTAAATTGTTTAACTTCTTTTGGGTTTCTTTGTAAAGGCAAATTTAACACATATCTCACAGAGCTGTTGTGAGGACTCGGTGATGCCAAGGCCATTGTTATTGCAATAATACAATAGCAAGCAGGTTTACTACTTGCCCAGGACTTCCTAATTTCCACCTTAATTGGCATCTAGCTCAGAAGAGCGAATTAAGATCATCAATAACTTAAATTATGCAAATGTAACTCAGTTGAAGCTTCTTGATATCTTCCAATGGAATCTTACTCTAAGATGATTCTCCCATAGGAAGACCTAGTTTCTATGTATCTTGGGTACATTCATCTACACCATGGCTTTAAATATTATCCATATGTGTGTCAACATAAGAAACATCCAAACCTATAAAGAATTTTTAAGCCCTGGTTGCTAGCACAGTGGGTAAGGTGCTGGCCTGCGAACCCAAATGTCACAGGTTCGATTCCCCAGCCAGGGCACATAACCAGGTTGCAAGCTAGGTCTCCAGTCAGATCTGTGGCTGGAGGCAGGTGAAAAGCAACCATACATTGATGTCTCACTCTATCTCTCTGCCTCTGTCCCTTCTCCTCTTCCTAAAAATAATGAGATAAAATCTTAAAAAAAAAGAATTTTTATGAGTTTATTTGAGCCACACTGACAATTGCAAGGAAGCAAAATCTCAATGGATTGAGCAAATGCTCTGGAGAATGGCAGTTTTGCAGCTTATTTCGTACATTAGAATTAGAGGAGGAGATAAAAATTGGAGGAGTTATGTGAGCTACATTAGTGGTAGATTAGGAAGGGAGAAGAAAGCAAAGCAGGGAAATCTCTGGAATTAGATAAAATGTAAAATGTAAAATGGAGAGAAACATACCTCTTTTATTGGGGGTACAGGACAGTTAACATTTACAGCACATAGACATGGTATTTGGGGAACAAGATAGCAAGGAGGGTTTGGTGGTCTTGTGCTCTGGTTTGGTGGGAGATTGTGCCCTGAGGGGTCTGGAAAGAAGACCACTCTGACATTTCAAAGGTACTTTAATTTAGATACGAAAAGACAATGGACGGGATTGTATAAGGTAAACATTGATCTTTGTCAAGGAAGCTACCAGCCTAGGACCAGCTTTTAGTTATGAACTTTTATGTTCAGATCACCCTATGTAGTTTCTTTCAGTCTCTGGCTTTTTAAGGCGTACCATGCAGGCCTCCCCTGACCTTGTCAGGGTTAGAATGTGGCCCCGTTTTCACCCACATGTGGATAACTCCCTAATTTGAATGTTACGCTGGCCTCTCCTATGACCTTCAGTTTCATATATCCAGCTTTCTTCAAATTTATAATTTAAAGTAAGTTTAAAATATTAATATATTTAAATATAAGTTCATTTTATGCTTTAAATAAAATTCTTGCACGGGCAACAAAAGAAAAAATAGATAAATTGAACTACATGAAAATTTAAAACTTTCATACATAAAGGGACACAGTCAGTAGAGTGAAAAGGCAACCCATGGAATAAAATATTTGCAATTCCTATACATGCTGAGGTTAATAACCAGAATAAAGAACTCCTACAACTCAATAACAGTAGAAACAACCAAACAACCTGAGTTTAAAATGAACAAAGGACTTGAATAGACATTTCTAAAAATAAATTATAGAAATTGCCATTAAGCATATGAAATGATCTTCAATATTACTATTATTAGCAAAATATAAATCAAAACTACAATGAGACAGCACCTTACACTCATTAGGATGGCTGCTATAAAAACAGGGAAAATAACAAGTGTTAGTAAAGATGTGGAGAAATAGAAACCTTTGTGCATTATTATTGGAAATATAAAATGGTATTGTCCCAATGGAAAATCCCATGGCAGTTTCTCAAAAAAATAAACATAGAATTACCATATGATCCAGCAATTCTTTTGGGTATATACCTGAAAGCAGGGTCTTGAAGAGATATTTGTACACTCATGCTCATTGGAACATTATTCACAATAGCCAAAAGGTGAAAACAACGTAGTGTTCATCATCAGATGAATGGTAAAGCAAACTGTGGTATATACAATGGAATATAATTTGGGGTTAAAAGGAAGGGAATTTTGACAAATGCTGCAGCACAAATGAACCTTGAGGACATGATGCAGAGTGAAATAAACCAGTCACAAAAGGACAAACACTGTATGATCCCATTTGTAGAAGGTACCTAAAGTGGTCAAATTCATCAAGACAGGAAGCAGAAGAATGATTGCCAGAGCCTGGGAGTGTGGAAAATGCAGTTACTGTTCAATGGGGACAGAGTTTCAGTTTTGTAAGATGAAGAGTTCTAGAGCTGGATGGTGGTGATGGTTGTAAAACCATGTGAATGTACTTAATATCACTGAACTGGACCCTTAAAATGGTTAAGATGATAAATTTTATGTTATGAATCTTTTATCATAACAAAAAAAATGTTTTAATTAGGAAAAATTTAATATCCCAATCACCCTACCCAATTTTCTTCTTTCAAATACTAGCACCAAAACCACCAAGTTTCTTTGTCCCATATCCAACAGTAAGTCCTGTTACCTTTTGCTTTCAAATGTACTCTGGATTCATCCATTTATCTCTTCAGTAGATACTACTCTGGCTCAGGCCATCACCAGCTCTCACCTATGATGCAGCAGTAACCTCTTAACCTAACAGCCTGTTTTTGTCCTTTTCGGTTAATTCTCCACGTAGCAGCCAAAGGCTCCTTTTATGACAGAAATCACACCTTATCCTTTCTCTGCTTGAACATACTCTGATGGTTTCTCATTGTGCCTGGAATCAAATTCAAATTCCTTGCCATTTGTAATTCAAATATAACTGAGCAAAAGCAAAGAAAACTTTCCACTCTCTACAAGGCGCTAGATGATCTGGTCTGCTAACGTCTCTGATCTTACGTCCCATCGCAGTTCTCTCTGATCACTATGTTCCAGTTGCACTGGTCTTCCCTCTGCAGCTTGATTGCACTGAGCACTTGCCCTTCTGTCACGGCCTTCGCACTTGCTGCTCCTCTGCTTGGTACACTCTCTTCCCGGATTTTCAGTGTAGGTTTCTTATCAGCCCTTGCATCTCAGCTCAGATAGCACCTTAGAAAAGTATCCACTTATTCTCTCTATAGTAGCCACCCACTGTTGCTCTTTATATCATCCTCTCTTATCTCTTCTTGGCCTTTACCACCATGGGTAGACCTTGTCTTATTGCATTTTGCTTTATTGCTTTTCACAGATGTTGCCTTTTTTGTTTGTTTGTTTGTTTGTTTTTAATAACAAATGGAAGGCAGGGCACCCCACAAGCACAAAGATTACAACTTGTTCTAACATTTCACTACTTGCTTTATTGCAAGTAGTCTGGGACTGAACCTGCAATATCTCCAAGGTATGCCTGTATTTGAAATTTGTGTTTATTTTTTCAAGTTTATTGTCAGTTTCCCCATCCCCCAATGAAAATGTGAGCTTCAAGAGAACAGATTTCTTGTCTCTATCCTTGGTTTCTAGAACCCAGAACTGAGCTGGGCAGATAACAACAGTTTATGCAAATATTTGCTGAACGAATGAAAAGTAAGTAATATTAGCAATCTAATTTTCCTTCTACGTCACTATATATACATAAAACCCTTTGGAGAGAATGGGTATTTCTCACATTAGCCATGACCAATGTCTTTTCCATCTATTCTAGAATATAGTAACCAGTCTTTAAAATGCAAGCAGCTCTGGCTGGTGGCACAGTGGATAAGGTGCCGGCCTGCGAACCCAAAGGTCGCTGGTTTGATTCCCCAGCCAGGGCACATAACCAGGTTGCAAGCCAGGTCTCCAGCCAGGTCTGTAGCTGGAGGCAGGTGAAAAGCAACCATACATTGATGTCTTTCTCCCTCTCTGCCTCTCTCTCTTCCCCTCTCTCTAAAAATAATAAATAAAACCTTTAAAAATAAATAAATAAAATGCAAGCAGCATATTGTACTTCACATCTCATTGTATGTAAGTACATATACCTTGAAGGGGGTGAGATGCATTCATACTGCCACTCAAGTTGGTAACAACATGTAATTATTTATATGAACTCTTAAAACGCTCCTGTATCTCTTGAAGCCAAACAGTGGATTTTCACATTGGACATTACACATATTCAAAGTAAAATTCTGAACATCTAAGTCACAGGTGGCAAACATAAGGCCAGTGGGCCAAACTCGGCCCCCCACCTTGTTTTACCCAGGCCAGCACCTTTGGCCCAGCACCTTGTTTCTATCCAGCTTGCTTAACTGTTTAAGAGTAGTTATATTTATACAGTCCTAAAATTACATGCGGCCCTTCGAAGGCAACCACAAGGCTGATGTGGCCCCTGGTGAAAATGGGTTTAACACCCCTTATCTAAGTGCTTTAAAAAAAAGTGTTTCAAGTATTTAATTACTTAACTTTTCTAGACTTCAGAAAGATTCAAGGTCCACTCTCCTCATGGTTGGTTAATTACCTATGTGTCCAGGCCAAAACAAACAGGGTGCAAATGCAAGATCATATAACAGTACAAATACAATTCCTCTGGCCCTTCTAGCTGTGCAACTTCAATCTCCCTACAAGTCAAACCTACACCCATAGTTGGGCTCATGAATACAGACCTTTCTGTCAGTTTTATTTTTTAAGATTTTATTATTTTTAGAGAGGGGGGTAGGGAGAGAGGCATAGAGGAAGAGAGACACCAGTGCATGGCTTCCTTTCACCTGCCCCCAGCCTGCACCCCGGCCATGTGCCCTGGCTGGGTATTGAACCAGTGACCTCTGGGTTCGCAGGCCAGCACCTTATCCACTGTGCCACCAGCAAGGGCTCTGTCAGTGTGTTTGAGATGTGTCTGTCTGGACGCATGGGTAAGAGTACAAAAGGGCTGCTTTTGCACAGAGATGAAGTCCTGCTGTGCCAAGGTTGTCTGTAGCTACTCCGCTGAGCCCCAAATGTGGATACACATGGGTGAGGGCAGGCCACTAGAAATGCTGTCAGCTGAGGTGGATCCGCTCCAGTTCCTCCACTCTTGGATCACACCAGGATGTTCTGGGGCCAACGAAAACAATGTTTCACAAAGATCCTAGCAAAAAATAGCTAATTAAGATTTCCCTCAAGGTTCCCTCTCCATAAAATCTGTGAGAGCTACAGCAGAGGACCTAGGCAAGTCAGACCCTCTGCATTGTCCTCCACGCTGATGCTGAAGCTATAATATTGGACTTCGTCTGGACCCTTTACTCTTCTCCTGAAGGAGAACTTCTTTCTTTGCAAGTTTTCTCTTCCTCAGGTAAGTAGGTGCTGACTGTTCCCATTCACATAACCTACAGACATGTCCAAATCTATGGAGAATACTTAGTTCGTAAGGTGGTCCTTTAGGGTCAATAATCAAAATAAAACTAATAATTAGAGCTAATATTAATTCAACATGTCGTTTAACAATCTGTATATCAGAGATTCATTGCTGCAGAAAAAAACCAGCCCCAAATTTCACAGCTTAGAACAACAAACATTATCTCTCATAATTTCTGAGGGTCAGGAACAGGGGGAGCCTCTTTGCTGGTGGTTCTGGCTCAGGTTGTCTCATGAGGCTGCAGTCGAGCTGCTGGCTGAAACTACAGTCCTCTAAAACTTGACCGATGCTGAAGTGACCGCTGACAGCCTCGCTCACTTGATGGTCAGCTCGGCTCCTCATTGGCTGTTGGCAGGATTCTTCATTTCTTGCCACCACCTGGGCCTTTTAGGACATAGTAGCTTGCTTCTCTCAAAGAAACAGAAAAAGGGGGGACATTCAGGATGAAAATCTTTTAAAATATAGTCACTAAAGTGACAAAACATCCCTTCTGCTATAAGCTGTTGGTCACCAATCCTGGCACAAAGTGATAGAAACCTACAATAGTGTATAAATACCAGGAAGCAGGGATCACTGGGTGCTTTTTTTTTTTTTTTCTTTAAAGATTTTATTTATTTTATTTTTTAGAGAAAGGGGGAGGGAGAGAAACGTCAATGTGTGGTTGCCTCTTGAGCACCCCCAACTAGGGACCTGGCCCGAAACCCAGGCATGTGCCCTGACTGGGACTCAAACCTGTGATCAGGCTGGTGCTCAATCCACTAAGCCATACCAGCCAGGGCTGGGTGCTATCTTGAAGACTGGTTGCCACATCTGCTAGTTTCACTCCATTTAATCTAGAGTTCTAACCCTGATTCTGCTCTCTGCCATATATATGTTTTATTTTCTCTTATAAAGTAAGAACATCCTAATTCAGAATCTTGAAAATTAAAGGGTCTCAGGTAACTGATACTTTCAGATTTATAGTTCAATCTCTGTTTCGAAAGATGTAATTTAAATAATAATTTAAATTTTAGATGTGTAGTAATTACTTACCCTACTAAGAACTGAAAATCACCTTTCCAGGTTGCTCTGTTTTGTGCATGTGGATAAGCCATCTACACCAATTTTTTCTTTAAGATCTGCTTCTTCTTGTTTTCTTTTTTCTTTTTCCTTTTTTTTTCTTTTTTCTTTCTTTCTTTTCTTTTCTTTTCTTTTTTTGGCAGACTATTGAATTATTTCAAACCCTTTCCAGAGTGTTTTCTGATGCCAGAATGATATTTCTTAAAATAAGTTTTTTTGTTTTTTCAACTTGTTTGGTTTTTCAAAGGAACTCAAAAAGAATCTGGAGGCATTGGCTAGAAATAAATTATGCTTATTCAAAAGTCTTAGGGTTTGCAAATGGGTTTGCAAAGACAGCTAGGCAAAAAAACCCAGAAGTGCTCCAATAAAGAAAGAAAAGTTAAAAATTCTTATAGTAAAAAGTACATTATTGAAAATTACTGGTTGATCCAGGATTGGTCCAGGCTGGTTATCAGTCAGATAGCTGATGGTCCAGTCAGGAGTCCTTCAGAAGATTATCTGAAGGTCTGTTATACATCCAGATGCATAACTAGGCATTGATTCCAGACTGGAAAGTTTAAAAAGTTCAAGTCCCCAGGCTCTGAGAACAAGAGTAGAATCACTGCCTCATGCTTTAACCTACGTGATTGTAGTAATTTAGCGGATTGCATTTCTTCACTTGATTCCTCAGTCTGTACCCCGGTCAGCAGTCTTCTCATAGACTATTTCATTTATTTTAAAATATTAAAACAATTTTGAGAGTTGATACAAGAAACAGATTTATGTTTAAGAAGTTTGGTTTTCGCCCTGGCTGGTGTAGCTCAGTGGATTGGAGCTGGCCTGTGAACCCAAAGGTCACTGGTTCTACTCCCCAGTCAGGGCACATACCCAGGTTGCAAGCCAGGTATCCAGCCAGGTCAGTAGCTGGAGGCAGGTGAAAGTAACTATACATTGATACTTCTCTCCCACTCTGCCCCTCTCCCTTCCCCCTCTCTGGAAGTAATAAATAAAATTTTTAAAAATTATTTAAATCTTACACTTTATGCAAAAATTAATTCTAGATAGAGTATAGATAAAATTTTTGGAAGAAAACATAGGAGACGATTGGAGTCCGACTGCAAACCCAAAGGTTGCTGGTTCTACTCCCCAGCCAGGGCACATAACCAGGTTGCAAGCCAGGTCTCCAGCCAGGTCTGTAGCTGGAGGCAGGTGAAAGGCAACCATACATTGATGTTTCTCTCTTTTTTTCCCTCCCTCCCTGCCCTTCTCTCTGAAGATAATACATATTTTTTTAATTAAAAAAAAAAAGTTAGGTTTTCCTTTTCAGTTAGTTCTAGGAAAAGGACTGTTACTTGAGATAAGGTGTTAGAAAGAATTAAGGACATTTCTGAAGGCATAGCAAGCCATCCTCAGGAAGCAGGAATACTGCATGGTGAGTGTAAAGGAAGTGACCAATACTTGTATTAGCCTTTTTATCCTAATTAAAAAAAAATTTTTACAACGTGCCCTGGCTGGTGGCACAGTGGATAAGGTACCAGCCTGTGAACCCAAAGGTCACTGGTTCAATTCCTAGCTAGGGCACATAACCAGGTTGCAAGCCAGGTCTCCAGCCAGATCTGTGGCTGGAGGCAGATGAAAGGCAACCATACATTGATGTTTCTCTCCCTCTCTGCCTCTTCCTAAAATAATAAAATCTTTTTAAAATTTTGCAATGCTTTATGAAATTCTTAATATTTCCTTATGTAAAACATGCTGGCAAAATCAGCTTCCCGTTTTCTTTTAAAGATTTTATTCATTATTATTATTTTTTTAAAGATTTTATTTCATTATTTTAAGAAATTATTTCTGCCTCCTCCCCATCCCTTTCTCTAAAAATAATAAATAAAATTTTGTAAAAAAGTATAAGAATGTAAATGTCTTAATAATTTTATATTGATTACATGATTCCATAATAATGTTCTAGATATATTGAATTAAATATATTATTAAAATTAATTTCACCCATTTCTTTTCACCTTTTTTTAAGTCTAAAAAGCTTTAATTAAAAAAAAAAAAAAAAAAAAAAGCCCCAACATTCCCAAACCCATCAAAAAGGGAATGAATAATCAGTCCCAAAAGAGTGAGGGGAAGTTTTTTTTTAAAAGAAGGAGGATCAACCTTTGGGTTTGCAGGCCGGCAGGGCCAGCGCCTTATCCACTGAGCCACCAGGCCTTATCTACTGAACCACAAGGCAGGGCACCATTCTCTTTCAAAAAGAATAAAATTCGGCTTCCTTAAATAACCATTCAGAATATCACTAAAGGAATAGGCAGGAGGAAAAGAACTGTTCATGTTTGTCTTACATACAATATTGGACAATTAAATGCCAACTTAGCTACTTAGGAATGGCTTGCTAAAACGCTGAAAAGGTGAATGACATCATCCTTGTCTCTGGCTGCCACTTCAGTGGCACACTCGGTGCACATAACCGGGTGACAGGTTTCTTCTTCTGTTTCTGTCTTCTCTGGCAGCATCTTCATGGTTAGACCTCCTCTTCCTATGTCCTTGCTTTTTCTTCCTATTCTCAGGGGTTTTGTGCCTTAGAACCTCCTCTTTGTTGACAGAACAAAGTCATCACGAGCCTTGCTCTTTATTGAGTTTTGCATGCTTCATGCCTTTGACAATCAAGACACAGTGTGGGTGATGCAGGCCGGGAAATTCAAGACAGCATCACTAGTTGGAACAGGCTGCTGCTGTTGACCTGGCTTCTGTATTCCAAAACCATGGGAAGCGCCTCCCCGCGCCCCATTAACCCAGGCCTGAGCTCAGGATCATATAGTGCAATTCATCATTTGTTGGAATCCTGTGATGTTTCTTTTTCTTTTTTTTTTTTCTTTGTCACCTGTGCTGTTTTGTCTTCAATCTCAGAATCAAAATATATGTCATCTTAGTACCTTGTCAGAGTTGCTCCAACTATCCCATTTCCTGAAGAACCTGTTTCCGAGGAGGATAGATAATGTGTCCTCCGTTGCTATTATGGTGGAACTACAAATGTAGCAGAGTGAAGCTTTAGGGTGACTTAGTTGCTTTTTTAAAATTTATTTTATTGCCAGTCAACTTCTGAGCTAAAGCCTGTGCCGAAGTAACTAATCGGAGAATATTTAATCCTGGGCTGGGATCACCAATAAGCTTGAAGTTAAAATTTTACAGTTGTCCTCTCACGCTAAAGGACAACAAAAGGGCTGGTTACAGAGCTAAACATGAAAAGATCCCTTGACTTAGAATTCAGTCATTGCTCCCAGCCTCTCCATTAGGGTAGTTAACGGTTTCGATTTGAAAATAATCCCTGTCACTCTTACACGGATGCGCGGTGTCACCGGCCCTAACCACAATGAACCCCTGGGCCTGTCGCAGTCCCTCATCCGCCTCGGCAGAAAGTTGTGAGGTGGAGGCGGTATTTTTAATACTGTAATTGAGCCTCGCTGCCCGCTCGCCCAACGCGTCCCCCCTCCCCTCCCAGGCTCCGCGCTGGGGCAGCGAGTTTGGCCGGGCACAGAGGACCTCGACCGTCGCCGCCTTCGGAGCCCAAGCAGGATCTCCTCCAGCGGGAGCCCGGAGGCAGAGCCCCAGGTGCGCGCGGCGGCCGGGCCCGCCCACCTGCTGTCACGTGCGGCCCCAGCCCCGCCCCCGCGGGCGCCCCCTGCGGCTTGCGGGGGCGGGCCTTGCAGCCCAAGCCCAGAACCCTCCTCGGCCTTGCCCTCTACGTAAGGCAGGAGGCTGCGGCCCGGCCGCTCAGGCAGCTGGAGCTGGAGATCCCGCAGGTTCCGCTGACAGTCACCCGGTCTGTCTCTCTCTGGTTCCCGAGGTGGCGGCTTGGCGCGCACGCGCACACGCCCACCGCGCCCCGCGTCTGCGCGCCGCCGCGTCCCCCGACTCCCACAGGGCGGCATGCGAGACTACGATGAGGTGACCGCCTTCCTGGGCGAGTGGGGGCCCTTCCAGCGCCTCGTCTTTTTTCTGCTCAGCGCCAGCATCATCCCCAACGGCTTCAATGGTATATCAATCGTGTTCCTGGCGGGGATCCCGGAGCACCGCTGCCGGGTGCCGGACAGCGCGAACCTGAGCAGCGCCTGGCGCAACCACAGTGTCCCGCTGCGGCTGCAGGACGGCCGCGAGGTGCCGCACAGCTGCCGGCGCTACCGGCTCGCGGCGATCGCCAACTTCTCGGCGCAGGGGCTGGAGCCGGGGCGCGACGTGGACCTGGAACAGCTGGAGCAGGAGAGCTGCCTGGATGGCTGGGAGTTCAGCCAGGACGTCTACCTGACCACCATCGTGACCGAGGTGGGTACCAGCCCCGCGCAGGGCCGGAGACCGGGGTGTGGGGAGGACCTTAGCGGTCTTTGAGGTCACGCACCCGACCCCGCGCAAGGTGCGTGCTGATGTTGCCACTCCCATTCCCCCAACAACTGCACCTTAAGCATGGTTATCCTTCCTCCAGACAGGTGGCTCGGAACTCTTGCGAGCTGACCTCCAGCCAGAGATGCCCTCTGACGGAGGGTGTCAAGCTGGCTATCTATCCTGATGGCCATCACGGAAAGGAAGCGGAGAAGGCCCTGGCGGCCCCTGTGAGGTGCTCTAAGTCCCTGGGTGGTCAAAGACGTCCTGTAGTTGGGGTGAGAGTGTTGAGGAGCGTTGAG
This sequence comes from Noctilio leporinus, assembly GCA_004026585.1. Lineage (NCBI taxonomy): Eukaryota > Metazoa > Chordata > Mammalia > Chiroptera > Noctilionidae > Noctilio > Noctilio leporinus. The sequence goes on from PVIW01005073.1 coordinate 85,166, forward strand.
GAGCAGAGCCAGAGCTTGGCCAAGGGACTGTCACCATTTTTCTTCCAGCCTGTTGGCATCTGTTCGGAGAGAAAGGAAATACCTTTTCTTTCCTGAACTTTTAAAGTTAGGAAAGCATCTGTATAAAACTGTTTCTTGCTCCTTTTAACAGTTACTTCTTTCTCAACTACCCTATCCCTAAATGACAGTTCTGATCATGCCCTCTAAGGAATTGTGTGCTTTTTGTTCACGGTTCGTTATCAACCTGTTTGGATCAATCCCTGCATCCAAAGATCTGTTCAGGGTGACTTGTTGACCTGAATCGTCATAACTAAAGCATGCAACCTTAGTTCATAGGAAGTGAGGAGAAACTGAAGTTCTCATTCCCCAGCCCCTTGGATTTTTGTTTCGGGTGGCTTTGTGTCTCCCCTGGTGATAGTCATTAGAGCTGGGTGAATGACATGATATTAGTGGATGAGTGGATGTGTTTTGTGCCTTACTCAGACACTGCCACTAACTTGCTGGAGCCTCAGCAGAACTAAGCAAGCAGGGGGGTGAAAGAGCCCTCCTCGATACCCACCAGGGCATACAGGTTCACTAAGTGTCAGGATCATGGATTTACAGATTAGGGAAGGCTTCCTGGAAGAGGAGGCCTGTCAGTGAGTCTGGGGTGTTCAGCTCAGCAGATGCAAAATCTAGAACAGCAAGAAATAACCTAGAAGGAGGTCAGAGTTCAGAGGGAAGGAACTGAAGGGAAGCCCCACTGGGATCTCACAGTTAGTGAAGTCCTTCACATGTCCTGAGGTGTTGACAAAAGAGGCACTGAATGGAGATGGCTGAGAGATGTGAAAGCAGAGACTGTGCCTTTGGTGGTAAGCAGAGGCTGGAGAGGGAGGAAGCCACACTTCATGACACAGGAGGCCCTACAAATTCTGCTTCAAGATGCCTGTGGAAGGGGGAAGTCAGAAGCAGCGCATGGCATCTCTGGGTTTTACCTTGACCCCCAGGATCCTGTGGCTTACTGTTGTCATCTGCTCTTGTTCCATCGCCTTCATCCTCCCTTGGCTGAGGGTGGCGGTGGCACTCATGGGTTCCCAAAGGCTAGCTGTGCCAAAGGGTCCTTGAGCTGTGTGGCTCCCCATGTCAGCTTTTCCATTTTTATATTTAGCCTATTTATTTCACTGTCTTGGCAGTTTCGTAAGAGCTGTGTGTCCTTTCACCTACTAACAGGTTGTCAGTCTTGGCTAGGAGGCCAGACTAATAACTTACTTAGCCCTTTGTCTGGAGATGCTGGAATGCCTGACTTGACATTAAGGCTGCTTGTTCCTCTTAGGTCAACAGTCACTGTTGGAATCTGTTGCATTAACATTCTGACTCTGGTTTTCTAAGGCTCATTTTTTTTCAACCCAGACCCAGCGTGCTGACCACTGTAGCTAGTCCACACCTGCTGAATGTCCCCAGGCCTGCCCTCTGTCCCACAGTGTATGCAGGGAGTATTATAAGCATATTGGTATTGAATTCCTAGTCACATTTTTCAATAGAAGGTGAAAACCTAATGTCCCCTGTGTGATGTCTGCCTTTGTTGAAATTAAAGTGTACGTGTAAGGACTAAGTTGGTGGTAGAGGCATATTTCTGCATCTCCTTCAGGTCCTGACCTGATACTGGGTACAGAATGTGGGTACACAGGAACATTTTTGTTGAATGGATAAATGAATAACTTAAGAAATCTTTTCTAAAGTTAGAGAGCTGAAGAATAATAGGAGTTTGATTTATAGAAGGGAAACTTGAGGGAGGTGGAAAAGCATCGACTGAAATATTTCAGAGAAAATGTAACCTCCCATCCGTGGACTGAGGCTTGCCCCTGATGTGGATCTGTGACAAGCCATTGGGATTGGCAGGAAGAAGGGGACACTATTTAGGACATGAAAGAGGTGGTTCTTCCATGTTTCAGGAACAGTTTAGCGGCCCACGTGCTTCTAGGCTGGCCCCTTTTCTAGACTCTCCATCATCCCTGGAGTCAGGGAATCAGCCACCCTGCCTTGCTGCACAGCTCCAGTCCATGAGTGCATCTTGACCTGGGACTGACCCTTCCTCCTGGGTGATTTCTCAGCCTTCCTGGCCCACCTGCTTTTTGGTGTCTCCAGAGCCCAGCCTGCAGAAAAGAAATGTTCCTTTGCACCCATGAGTTGGGGTCTCTTCAGCTAAGGCCTGGCAGTCCTCTTTATCCCCTTATCCCCTGCCTGTTTCTGCTCCCCAGAAGCCCCCTTCCCCAGCCCTTGGCAGGACCCTGACTTCTTCCCTGTTGTCCTAGAAAGCCTTTCTCAGGACTAGATTTTCTATTGGCCTTATACCATACATAGTCTTGTGAGTTAAGAGAATCCTCACTGTTGTCCACAGCCCACAGCCCTGCAGGAAAGGCCACATCAGCCTCAGAGGTGGGGCTGGGCTGCCTCCAGGGTGGAGAGTTGGAGCAGACCTTCAACCTGTACCTCACCGCTATGTCCTTGCTGAGTTCTCTACCTCAGGGAGAGTGTAGACCTCAGCCCTGCCTTTGCAGCTCATGGCAAGCCAGAGAAGTCCCCGTGTGGGTACATGCAGTCCTAACAGGCCCATCTGGCAATAAGTGATCAGATTGAGTCCTTCTCTGGATGCCCAAGAATCCTGATCCTAGGTCAAAGTTCTGACAGCTGACACAAAGAAGGGGTTAAAGAAGTAAAGAAAATCTTTTAGAAACCAAAGTTCAGGGTTCATCTTGGCTTTGGGCCAGCCAAGTTCAAAGACCAAACCCAAAGGGGTACTGTGATGTTGAAGAGTCACAGCACCCCCCCCCCCACTTTTTTTCCCCCAGCTGTTAACTACCTACCAAACAGCTACTGAGCCTCACCTCTGCTGGGCTCTGCCAGGCATTGGGGAGGTTATGGTAGCAGATACTTCTTCTCCTTGTCCTGACAGCCTCAGGGTGAGGATCAGCCATTCAGTGCAGCAGGAAGCAGAACAAAATGGGTGTAGGAATAGACAGCATCCAGTAACAGGCGGTGCTGACCAGTATAGCTGACGGTTGAAGCGGCCAGACTGGATATGTCTCAGGGAGGGAGCTTCTGCCCTGTGGCACAGCCCCGATCTTTTCCCTTCCCGCCAGCTCCCAGGTAAGAACATTTAGTTCCAAAAGACAACATCATCGTGCTACTTCCCATAACCAAGAAGTATCACTGATTACACACTGCATACAAGATACACACTTCTCTCTCTCTTCTAAAAATGTTAACAATTGCATTGAGGTATAAATGAAATAAAATAAACTGCACATAACTCAAGGGAGCAACATGAGAAGCTTTTACGGACACAAAAGGCACATTTCTTGCCAAGAAAGATAGCAAGTCTAGGCCCCTTGCCAGAAACGCTCCCAGATTTTTTCAGGCTGGATCCTCACAGCCCACCTAGCTGAGGGGTCACGATGCTAGACTTGTGACCTGAATCTTAAACATTTAGTTTTAACATTGGTACTTGTTATCAGCCAGTATAGCTATTTTGGTGCACCAGGTGGAGGCATCGATCAGCTGGTCTGGAGCTGCTTTAGTCATGGCTAAGGAGCCAGGAGGTCAGTGTAAGAATGCCAGATTCCTTTGTAAACACAACAAGCCCAAGGGGTCATAGCCAGCACTCTGTGGGCTTCCCATTCCACCCCTGCTAAGGAGGATTCCGGGCAAGTTCTGGAGCCCACTGCAGTCCATTGGGGGTTGACAGGTAAGTAGACAGGCTGGCAAGATAGATCCTAGTTTGTTTTTGCCCTGTGTTCATTCTTTGAGACCTATTACTTTTACTGACCCTACCCACAGTCCCCCAGTGGCCAGTAGGAGGTATTAGCCCATGTTTGCTTTCAGAGGCCCAAAGCCAAGCCCTGAAAACTACCAAGAATTGTCAGTGGTGAATAGAGAGACCAGTTACTCCAGGGAGTCACACCCTTGCCTAGAGTGAGGGCAGATTGGACCAAGTGGCAGGGCTGAAGCTTTGGGAGCTGGAGACATGATCTGGGAACCTATCACAAAATGAACACTAGTCACCTGGTCCCCTGTGACCCCACATTTCTATAAAAGCCTATACTGGGAGACCTGACATGGGCTGGGTGGACTGTTACCCCAGAACTCACTTTAGAAGCCCCGGTGGATTTCTGATCTAGCTCAGCTATATTATTCCCCAACTCTCATGAGAGACCTGTTGAGAAACAGGTACTGAGTATTCATTTTCTTTTTAAAAAATCTCTGTTGCTACAAAAGTAACGTGAGCTAGCTGGGAATAGATCCCATTGCATTCAGGAGCAGCAATAGCCATGATCTGCCTAACACCCTGCCTAATACCCAGTGGCCAGCACCCATCCTCGAGTCTCTGAGCTCTGACCCCCTGACTTTACCAGCCATGCCTGGGTGGGCATGTCTGGGTGCTGGCACCCTGAGGCTGCAGAAGAAGGCAGGCTGCTGTTGCCCGAGCACTCACGCCTAGTGCTTTGAACTTCTGGCTCCCTGCTAGTCTGGACTTCCCTTAGATGTAGGCATTGGAGACCCTCTGTTTTTTCCTGGGGTAGGGCCACCCCATCCTCAGACCGGGTGATCCTTATCATCAGCTGCATCGATTTTCATGTCCATCCTGAGGGCTGCCTTCCCACCCCACTGGTGCCCAGGGGCTGTGTGCTCATTGCCCAGCAGGGCAGAGAAGCAGACTTGTTTTCTATCACTTGGCTTGAAAGTGATGCTTTGTTCTTGGAAGCCACACACTCCCCTGCTTCTCTGTGTTACCGGGGAGCCCGCGGACTCCATGGAGGGCTGGCCAGTAGCCTGGCACCAGGCAAGCCAGGGTCTGAATTCCCTGGCAGGTGGCCTTCTTGGTTACTGCTGAGCTCTATCTTTCTGTTCTGAGAAGCATTTTTCTGGGAACCACCAAGCTTCCTGTTTTGGCTTTTCTTCCTCCTTTAGGCCCCTTGTTCGGCTGGAGTGACATCACATTTGAGTTGTTTAGCTGCTTCCCCGAGCACATAGACCTCTTATGATAACCATCATTTTGGGTGCTGAGAAACTCAAGCTGTATAACCTGTTCCCTCCTCTGATCCCTGTTTTACAAAAGAAGAGACTAAGGCACGATGAGGGGGAATCTTATCTGAGGTTGGAGAACCAGTTAGCAATAGAATAGAGGTTAAAACCCAGTTTCTCTACTCCCAGCTCAGAGATCTTGGCTGTAATTAGGCCTGGTATTATTGCCGCATCAGGGATCCTAGCTCTAAGTATCACCAGGAGGACCCCAGAAGTCATCGGCCCAGAGCGAGGGTCTGAGCAGAGCTGAAGAGCAGATGCAGAGGGTGCATCTCAGGCCCCCTGCCTCAGTTCCCTGCCGGACTCGACCCTGGGTGCCACGGAGCCCTGTTCCAAAGCCTTCCTGTGCCCTCCTGGCAATGAATGACCTGGCCCCACTGGAGGGGCGCCCTGCCAGCCCACAGCCCTGTGCCTGGCCACATTCTTCAAAGTGACCGTGAGAGGCCTCGCCTTTCTCCTGGACTGGAACATGGGCAGAGTACCTGCTTCCTGCTTCTCCTTTCCTAAAAGTTACGAAAAGCTGGACGGGGAGGGAGCCTCGTCTCCCTGTGAGGGGGTGCCTGTCCCCTGACTTGCTGCCCAGATCAACTGTTGCTGCCTAAATGAACTCACACCCACATGGTCATGTAAACAGAGCTCAGGGATGGAGGATATTCTGATTGCGTTTCCCAAGAAAGCTTAAATTTAAAATATTTTAAAAAGAGGTAAGTGACGCATCCCTTTGCTCTTCTTACAGTGGAACCTGGTGTGTGAGGACGACTGGAAGGCCCCATTCACGACCTCCTTGTTTTTTGGGGGTGTGCTGGTGGGCTCCTTCATTTCAGGGCAGCTCTCAGACAGGTAGGTAAGGTGGGTGTCAATCTCCTACAGTTGCAGGGGTCCCCGGCACTGAGCAGGAAGTATGCATGTACCTGGTGCATGCTTTCAAATGGTAGTGTTCTTGCAGCCTAGGATCTTATGTTTTAAAAGAAAGGGAGAGACCCAATCTACAGTACAGATGCCACACCAAGTACAGAGCCAGCAGCCTCCTCTCCCTGATTCTTACTGAATGTAGCAACCCAACCTGGGTGGATCCCTGCTGGATCAGCTAGATTTGACCCAGAAATATTCCCTAATTCACTTCTGCATCAGCCTGGCTCGTCTTCCCTCAGTGAGCGTGACTCTTTTGTGTCCCTAAGCATGAGAGAGGTGGTGGACACCACATGTACACACACACTGTATTGTAGACCACTGATGGCGCATCACCATGTTCCCAAAGCCACTGCTCTCTCGGCAAGGTGAAAGGAGTTGTCAGTAGCCAGTGGTGGCAGGATGGGCAAGACTCGGGTTGATAGGATGGATGCCCCTTAGCTCGGCCTGTGGTTACGGCACCTGCCTCACAACAAGCAGGAAATGTGCTGTTTTCGCCCATAAGCAGGTTATTCCTGGAATTCCAAGGCTGTTCACTCGTGGTCTATTCATGACCTAGGGAGTCCATGTGCCTCTGAAATTATAGGCCAAATTTTAGAGATTGTGTATGAGAATTTTTCTGGCGAGGTACGGAGTTTTCGTGAAGTTCTGAGAAGAGTCTATTATATCGTTATCTCTACCCCAGAGCTGTGGAGTCTGGTGGAGAAGCCCATGGTGAGAAGAGTGACCTTTAGCAAGGTCCTTGGCTACACTGTGTCACCCAGTGAAGAGGAGTCCCAGCATTGTCCCCACTGGTTAGGGTCTCTAATAGAGAAGTTCAGGATGGGGTTGTCAAACTGCATAAGAACAAACTCATTATATCCTGTAGCACAGATTCAGGGAGATGCCTCGGCATGTTTCCATCTGTGGATTATCATCCTCACCTGGGAAGTCTTTCCGCATGAGAAATACATGCATTTTTCCCTAGATTCCCACCCCCCCAAAATATCACCCAGTGATTTTTTAAAAGGGACAAATTCCTATAGTCACCAGTATGCATTGAGTTAAGTAGGCCACAACCACTGATGGCTGAGTCTAAACAAGCTGTACACACTTGTCTCTTTTGGGGAAAAGCCTGCGCTCCCCAGATCCTTAATCAAAGCAGCACATGTAGCTAATCACTGATACTTATTTAACAAACACATAGTCTAATATGTACCAGACATTCTGATAAGCACAGTACAAATTAAATACTAATAATTTAATTTTCGTAACCCTGTGAAGGAAGAAGTATTAGTATCCTTGTTTTATAGATGGGACGGATGTGACCCAGGGGAGTTCAATGACTTGCCCAGCATCACAGAGCCAGCAAGGGGCAGAGCTGGGATTTGGGCCGAGAGTCTTGATCCTCCGTTTTGTGTGGGTTACTGTTCTAGGGCCCACTCTTCTAGAACTCGCCTTCTAGCAAGGCAGAAAGTATTATACAACTCACTGAGGGGAGCACTTGTTATTCTCAGTGTCAGTAAGTGACATAGAGAAGTGCGGATGCCAAGAGAGGGTCTGACAAAGGATGCTGGGAGAGGCTGCTCTGAGAAGGGGACACACGCCCTGGGAGCTGAAAGACAGCGCAAGTTAGCCAGCTACTGGAGTGGGGAGAGGAAAGAGCCCTCTGGGCACAGAGAGCAGCACCAACTTAGGCCTAGACTTAAGAAGAGGCATAGCTCACATTAGGACCGCAAAAAACGTCCTCTGAAGGTGTATGTAGAGAGTGGTTGGAGGCCGAGTGGTGAGAGAGGCAGAGGCCCAAGCACATAAGCAGGCAGACTTAGCAGATGATAGGTAGGAACTTGGGCTTCAGTTATAGAGCCTTGAGGAGATGTTGAGAGGTTTTTGTTTGTTTGTTTTTGTTTTAAGATTTTATTCATTATTTCAGGGAGGGAGGAAGAAAGGAAGAGAAGCATCAGTGTGTATTTGCCTTTCACCTGCCTCCAGCTGGGGATCTGGCTGGAGACCTGGCTTGCAGCCTGGTTATGTTGCCCTGACTGAGGAATTGAATCAGCGACCTTTGGGTTCACAGGCCGGCACCTATCCCCTGAGCCACACCAGCCAGGGCTACATTGAGAGTTTTTTAAAGCAGGAGTGTGACAAAATCAGATTTACAATTTTTTTTTAAAGATTTTATTATTCTTAGGGGAAGGGGGAGAGGCAGGGAGGAAGAGAGAAACATCAATGTATGGTTGCCTTTCATCTGCCTCCAGCCATGGACCTGGCTGGAGACCTGGCTTGCAACCTGGTTATGTGCCCTGGCTAGGGAATGGAACCAGCAACGTTTGGGTTCACAGGTTGGCCCAGATTTACAATTTTTGAAAGATTATTTGATTATTTGATAACTTTGTGGAAGTAGGATTGACAGAGGAAGCAAGAAGGATTCTGGAGAGACCAATTAAAAGATTATCACGATAATGTATGCAGGAAATGGTGGTGGCTTGGACTAGACTGCAGGTGGTAGTGATGGAGTGGACCAGCAGGACGTGGCTGTGGGTTGGATGCAGGAAGTGAGGAGAGGAAGGTTTCTGGCCTATACAACTGGGTAGATGACAATACCCTTCTCTAAGCAAAGAACTCTGGAAGAGGACCGTGCTTGTAGGAGAAGATGGTGAGTTCAGTGTGAACATACTAAGTTTGGAGTGACTATCAGACTTGTAAGTGGAGGCATTGAGCATGCAGTTGGAGGTGTGGATATGGTGCTCCATGAGAAGTGTGGGCTGGAGAATTCCATTTGGGAATTATCAGCTCATAGAATCCTCATCACCAGCCCGAAACATGGATGAGATCATAGGGTGAAAAGAGGGTGGTGCCCATCCCCGAGTGGGACAGTGGGAAATCCCCTCTCTCGGGGTTGAGTAGCAGCTGAGACTCAGAAGAATTACTTTGGTGTCAAAAACAAGGTGGGGTTACCCCAAGATTGAAGTTGAATCTCAGGGCATTTTTCTGGGTCAACTGTGTCATGGGTTAAGTAGGTCTTTGCGGGCTAGCCTCAAAGTTACCTCAGGAAAGTGTTTAAGTTCCGAAGACCTCCCAAGGAAACAAACAAAATTCATGAGTAAGGACTATATTAGTCTTCTGAAGTGCAAGTACAGTGTTTTTTTTTTTTCAAAATATTAAGAAAAATTTTGTCAGCAGACTTTTCAGTAGGATCATTTGAATCCAGTAAGTGAAACAGGTCTAAGGATGGCGGTTCCGCTGTAGCCCCTGCGGTCCGCTCCCAGCACTACCTCTCAAGCTTGTCTGCAGCCGCAGGGAGGCCCAGGGTACTGGGGTGGTCAGCCTCTCTTCTCATTACTTCTAAGTAAGCCAGTCCAAACCCTAAGCCAAACAAATCACCTAAGAGCAAGAGATTCATTACCTTAACCTGCTGTCTAGGATACCAGTAGTAACTTTTTATATAGGACAGAGGTTCCATCTTCATTCTGATGTTTGAATAAGGCTGAAATTCAAGAGCAATAAAATAATCCTTTTTCATTTTATCAAAAGGTATAAAAGGGTTGCCAAAGCCTTTTACCTGGCATTGAGTTACCTTTATATGCCTGAATTATGAGAGGCACAACCCTAGGAAGAAGTAGACTGTTACTTCCTGGTTTTGTAGGCATGTATACATTTAACATTTTGCGGATGTCTTTTAAGAGTTATTTCTGGCCCCAATCCCCAACAGCCAAGGGGTTGGTGCTATGTCAGGTTCTCTGGTCTTTCCCTTTCCCACCATCCCAGGGAGCCCTTGAGTGGGGAAGGCAGAGGTAGGTAGAGGTAACAGCTCTCTGTCTGCAGTAAGGGACTGCCCTTGTGTGGCATGCGGGGTGCTGCTATAACAAGAAAATGCCACCAGGGTGAGGAGGAGTGGACAAAGTCTCCTCCTAGACCAGGGTTTCCCCATCTTGACACTTAATGACATTTTGAGCCAGAGAATTCTTAGTTGTGGGGGGCTATCATGAGCATTTTAGGATGTCTAAAGCATCTCTGGCCTCTGCCTACTAGATGCCAAAACAAACAAGCAAACAAAAACCCCTAAACAAAAATAATCCCATTTCAGTGAGTAGCAGCACTAAACTCTTTAACATGGCTGCAAGACCCATGCAGTGTGGCTCCTGCCACCTCTGCAGTCTCTTGGCGACCAGCCGACACCAGCCACACTGGCCCCTGGTATTTGTCATGCCTCTTCCAGCCACATTTGTGTGCACTCCTCACAGTCTGAAGCATTCTGCACCCCGTTCCACAGGCTTTCTTGACCCTGCAGGCTAAATCAGGGTCCCTGGTTTGCATTACTCTGGTTCCTTGTGCCTTTCCTTCAGAGTACCCATCAGAAATTGTGATGTGATTAAAGTTAGTCTCCCCACTGTACTGTGAATATCATTGAAAGTTTGTACCCTACTCCCCCTTGTCAACAGGTACTTTTTTTTCTTTTGGACCTCATTTCAGTGTCCCATCATCAGGAAGACCTTCCCTGAACACTCATGCCCCCAGCCTCTACCCCCAGTCCAGGGCAGGTTCCTTCATTGTGTCCCTGTGGACTGGGGTGTTGATCCTTCAGTGCCCTTATCTTCGTGTGTGCCTGAGCATTCATTAATGTGGCTGTTTGCTTGAGACATGATCACTGTCTGTCTCACCACCTATAGACTATAAGCTCCTTGAGGGCAGAAATAACATCTTTTTAAAATTCAGATATATCCCTAGTGCCTGCTATATAATAGATATTCAAATAAACATTCATCGAATGAAAATGGGTGTCAGCTGCCCTGGCCAGATTCAAGCTGAATCGATGGGTTGAATGAACTAGGTTGACTCATTCTTCCCCGTTTGTGGCACTGTCTTTAAAACAACAACAACAAAAAAAACCCTCTTAAAAAACCCAACATTTAAAAAATTTTTAAATTGAACACAGATACAGAAAACCACATAGAACAAATGTGTGGCTTGATGAATGGTTCCAGGGGAATAACCTCATAACTTCCACCAAATTAAGAAATAGAATGTTGCTGGCCACCAGGAAGCCCTGTCCATATGTCCTCCCCTCATAGTAACCACTAGCCTGACTTTTTTGACAATCACTTCCTTGTGGGTTTTTACTCTATTTGAATCTGGAGATGCTCTCTTCATCCCTTCCTTTAACCACTAGCCTGACTTTTTTGACAATCACTTCCTTGTGGGTTTTTACTCTATTTGAATCTGGAGATGCTCTCTTCATCCCTTCCTTTGCCTCCCAGTAGATTTTTGAAGAACACTGGGCGGTTCCACCTCTAGAACTCCCCAGACTGGAAATCAACTGATTGCATATTCATGGTGCAGTTCAGTAGATGCAGTTCCTTTTTTTTAGATTTTTATTTTATTATTTTTAGAGAGAGGGGAAAGGAGAGAGGCAGAGAAGGAGAGAGACATCAGTGTATGGTTGCTTTCCACCTGCCTCTGGCCTCGGATCTGGCTAGAGACCTGACTTGCAACCTGGTTATGTGCCCTGGCTGGGGAATCGAACCAGTGACCTTTGGGTTCGCAGGCTGGCGCCTTATCCACTGTGCCACCAGCCAGAGTCAGTAGATGCCTTTTTTCCTCTGTATTTCTTGCAAATTGGCAGCTAGATCTAGAGACTTGGCCATATTCAGGTTCAGTCCTTTTGGCAAGACTATAGGAGTCATGCATTGTTCAGTTGTCTGTTTATGATATGAACAGCCATTAAACCATAATGCCCATATCTTTTCATTGATTGGGGGTTGTAAGCTGGTGATGTTTTAATTTGATCACTTCTTTTTCATTCAATAGTTGGAATACTTTCATAAAATGATACTTCCCCTCATCTGTGATTCACACACGTTATATAGTAAAGTCAAGACAAATGTTTCTTTTCCTTTATTTACCAGTTTTCATTTATAATGAATTACTTCTCCATCACCATCTAAAGTAAACAGGTTCTTTCTTTAAAATGCATTATAAATGTATAGATTTAATCCATATGTGTTGTAATCCTTTGCAATCACTAACATAATTGTGACACTGCCTTTTGGGGCCACCCTGGTGCCCAGGCTGCATATTAGTCCTGAGGAGGATGGGTGGGGTGGGTAATAGCATAGGGACTGGGAGACTGGGCCTGGCCCTGTACCAGATGCCCTGGCAGTTCTGTCCTGACCCTTCCTTGAATGGTCCTGGGGAAAGCTGCTCTTGGTGGGGCCAATTCTTGCTACCTTCTCCCAGCTGGTTCAGTCACTGCTCTTTCCTTCCCAGGTTCGGTCGGAAGAACGTGCTGTTTGTGACCATGGGCATGCAGACGGGCTTCAGCTTCCTGCAGGTCTTCTCCAAGAACTTCGAGATGTTTTCTGTGATGTTTTTCCTTGTAGGCATGGGCCAGATCTCCAACTATGTGGCTGCATTTGTCCTGGGTATGGCCATCAGGTTGGGGCTGAGGACTTGATCCTGCATTTGACCAGCCTCTCACCACCCACTTCCTGGAGACAGCTGTGCGGTCCCTTGAGGGGAAGTGGCCTCTCGCAACACTGACCAGGGCTTCTTGGAGAGCCCAGTTTGTAGGCAAGGAAACTGAGTCCACCAGTTACCCAGCCTTAGGTGCCCAGAGGCACCATAGCCTAACTGCTGCATTCTAGCTCTTTCCTGGCCTTGGAGGTGTGACACCTTGGTCTTATTAGTATTTAATGGCCATTTTATGAGAACTCACCCAAGATCCTCCATCAAAAAAGGGCCTGCCACTGCTGGGGCTAAAGTAGCCAAGGAAAGAGGGAGGCATGCGTGAGGAACAAGGACCAAGGAAGAAAACTGCCTCTTCTGCAAAACTGGCCAGTGAAGTTGACGGGCAGAACGAATTGACAGGAGATAGCTTAGGTCGTGTGACCTCATGGCTTCAACTCAGAGCTCATGCTGCCTGGCTCTGAGCTGTTCTCACAGAACAACGACCCATCTCACTATTTGCAGGAACCTCACTCTAGCTTATTGATCTTTGGATTCCTTGGATTGTATTTTTGAAAGGATTACTATTTTTTCTCTACACATTTAACAATGTTTTTCCTTCAAGGATAGCAGTCAACATGTGCAGCCTTAGTTATGACTTCCCCTTTGATGAATTCTTCCTCGTCCAGGGACTAAATTTTGAGGCCTAGTGTGGCATTTTTAGCCTATGGTATCAGGAAGTGAGACATTTTCAGAAGCGAACTGTCACTGAGAGACCACAGTGAGGTGCCCCCAGCACTGGGCTGGGTTCCCAATCCTATCCCTCACAAGGGCTTAGAAACTTAGATATAATTCTGGCTGCTTTCTTATCTTTATTTTAGAGAAGATTAATAAGGAACCAACCTAAATGAAATACTAACACAACTCATCCCTTGTTTTGAACAGGCACAGAAATTCTTGGCAAGTCAGTGCGTATTATATTCTCTACGTTAGGAGTGTGCATATTTTTTGCACTTGGCTACATGCTGTTGCCACTGTTTGCTTACTTCATCAGAGACTGGCGGATGCTGCTGCTGGCTCTGACGGTGCCTGGCGTGCTGTGTTTCCCCTTGTGGTGGTGAGTGGCGCTGTGCCCAAGGTTCAACTCTAACAGGACATCTGCCTGGCCTTCACTAGGGGGCAGCAGCAACCCACAAATCCCTATCCAGGCTCTTAGAGACAGGAGATGTAAATTATTTATAAGTTGCTTCAGAATGTTTTCTCCACACTCAGCCAAAGATAAAACAGAATCCCAGATATCAACAGACCTGCATTCCACCCTATGCTGGGTTGATGGGAGTTTGGGGAGAGGGAGAAGCCTAGCTGTGGGGCAATGGGGTCCTCTATGACCACCGAACAGGACAGCTGCTGGCTGGGTGCTGCTACCTGCTGGGGCCTGACACAGGCGCTGGGAGAAGAGGAAGAGCAATGAAAGGGAGAGTCCCCTGGGTGTCTATACAGGGAAGGAAGCCAGCCTCCAACTGAGCCTCCAACACACAGGAGTTGGACAGGCAGCCAGGAGGCCATTCCAGGGAGGGAACAGGGCAGAGGGGCTGAGGTGGGACAACCCCCTGCCGGTGGGACGGGCACTGCAGAGAACACTTCAGAGCACAGCAGGGGCTGGCTACCTGGTGAGGTAGAAAATCAGTTCCACATAGTCTCCAAAGCTGCCGGGTGCCTTGTAAGTATAGATAAGGGTCTGATGAGTCAATTGGATGGATCTGGGGGAATGCTGAAAAATAAAAGGCTAAGAGGCCAGTGCAGAAACTTCTGTGGATACCAGGGACAAACAGGAAGTACAGGTGGGCAAGGGTCTGGGCTGGGTGGAGCCCATAGTGGGAGCCAAGCTTCAGGAGCCCATCTTGCCAGGTCTCCTTAGTGTCCAGCAGGTGGCACTACTGCCCCTCAGAAAGGGAGGTGGCCAGCCAGGGGCAAAAATTCCACCGTGGTGAGCAGTCCCCTCCAAATTGTGTGAACTCCAGTGTACTCAGGAGCTCACCCTTCAGGTCATGACTGGTTGTGGTATGGACCATCTCATTGCTTCTGGCTTTGAAACCAAAACTTCCCTAAACCTAGCTCTCTGGTTCTGAGACCCCATTTTCCACCTGCACTGGCGCCGCACCTGGTCTGTTGGGCAGGTGTACCTCAGTGAGATTGCTCCTTGTACTTCAGGTTCATCCCTGAGTCCCCCCGATGGCTCATCTCTCAGGGACGGTTTAAAGAGGCAGAGATGATCATCCACAGGGCTGCCAAAATCAATGGGATTGTTCCACCCTCCACCATCTTTGAACCGAGTGAGGTAAACACTGCACGGGAGCTGGAGGGAGGGTCTTGCTGACTGTGGTCTGAGGGCAGCTACAAAGGCCGAAAGCCTTCCCTTCACACAGGAGCTCAGCCTTCTCCCAGCCCGAGCCACCACTGCCCCAGGCGGGCCCTGTGACATCTCAGAATCTGAGAAGGTGCCAGCTGATTGTAGGTTTACATACTTTATACACTTCTTTTCCAGGTGATCATATAGTCTTACTATTACTTTTAATAATACACACTGTTTATGACTTGTAGTCCTCCCACGAAGTTGACATTTTGTAAAATTGTTTCTCATGCCTTAAGTAGTTTCTCACCATAAGAAGATAATGCTGTACGTAAAATATGAAGCAAACACGGATTTGGAGTTAGAAGTGTTCCGTCCCCTCCCACCCACCCTCCCGTGGTTGGTTGTTGAGTGATCTTGGAGCCAGGCCTTTTGGATGTCCCACCCTTTTCCCTACCCCACCCCTCCCTGCAAACACTGTTCTCACGCCATGAGTAACCTCTGGCTCTACTACGCCTGGGTCTTGCTTCCCCTATTGTCTCCGAGCCTCCACCCTCCCTGCAGCAGGCAAATGTCCGTAGTCTCGCAGCAGGGGGAAGAGATCAGACGCTGTGACTGCCGGCCAGTGCAATTCTGGAGTGTGTGTCTGGTCTGACAGGAAGACAGGAGACTGGCTATGAGAACAGGCCCCGGCAGTCCTGCTGAAGTGTATGCGGAAGGCACGCATGTTAGAGACACTCAGACAAGATGCAGACCTGGGGCTTGGGGAAAGAGGGGCCACTTACAAGCAGCAGAGAAGCGCTGGCCACCACCAGCCCTGCTGGCCTCAGTGCAGCTGCCACTCCCTCCCAGCATGGATTGGAAAGGTCTCCTGTGCTCAGAGGTCAGGGCCGGAGCAGATGGCAGACAGGGCTCGTGAGTGAGAGCTCTGATGGCTTTTCAGTGAAGGGTCAGTGTGGTGAACCCGTAAGTCCCCCTGGCATCCTTGAGGAAATGAGGCTATTTCAGGGGATCCATTAAGTCAAAAGTTGACCTTTTGTTGAACTGCTAACTCGGGAAAAACAAGCTCCAAAGCTGGGTTTGCTTGTGAAAGAAATATCAGTGTGTTTAGACGTGTGGTTTATTAATGTCCTTGGCTGTGCTGAATTTCATAGGAAGTTACTCCGGGTGAAGCTAAGGTCAATTTTCCTGTTTTTCTATCTGAAATGTTTTTGCTTTTGGAAGTAGACCAGTAACTACATGGTATGAAGACCGAAAACATTAATTCTTTTAAAATAGCAGATCCCTAGACTCCATAGCCAGTGTCTCTCTCTGGCCCAGAGGGCAGGGATCCAGCCATGGGAAGGGATGCTTGAGGCCTCCCTGGCATGTGGCCACTGTCAGGTGCCACCTAACTTAGCCGTCAGCTTGGGCCTCGCCTTGGCTGCATCCCCTGAGGGGACTGGTCACCTACTTCTTCTTGATCACTCATCTGTTACTGACATGGCCAGGGGAAGCCTCCTGCTGCCTGAGGGTTAGCCCTGACACTTAATCTTCTTTTCAATAAAGAAAACACTCCCTAACCCAGAGATGCAGAAAGCTGAGCTGCCAGGGTTTTGGGTGTGTCACTGGATCTCTGAGTCTCCGACCTTCTCCCTCCCACAGCTGCAAGACCTAAGTGCCCAGAAGCAGCGGTCCCACAGCATCCTACACCTGCTGCAGACCCGGAACATCTGTGTGGTCACCATCATGTCCATAATCCTGTGGTGCGTAAGTGGGGGGCTTCCACACAAAGCCTCTGGTGGTGGTGGGCTTGCCTCCCATTGGCAGACATGTCTCAGACCAAAACTGAAAGTCCCTGTCATCAACAAGTGAAAGGGATGTGTCTTGCCATCAAAGAAATGGGCTTACCATAATTCTGGATGGGATTTCAGAAAATGAGAATGAAAACTATTGTGGGGGCTTTGGGGGCGGGGGACACATCAGGTCACTGGGGATTCTTCCAGGTCCTGAGGCAAGCCCTTGCTCACTCTGGGTCCTAGTTTAGTTGTTCCTGTGGTCTGGTGCCTCATTCGGTGGCTGGGGAAGATAGGTGAGGCCTTTGAGAAGGCTCTAAGACACCACAGTCTTTTCAGCTACAGAGGCGGCTAAGTACTTTCTGGAAATGTATGTGGAAGCAGAATCCCTCCTTCTGGGGTGTTTGGAGATGGTCCTGGAAGCAGGGGCACAGCCAGGATGTCCTCATCAGGTTCTTTCTAACAAGTGAGGCATTTCACCAAGTGTGTCAGAAAGGAGGTTGAGTTGCAGATGGGGGTGGGGGGCGACCACAGCCAAGTGTCAGGAGGGCATTTGCTCAGTGGCCAGACCCTTGTGGTTAGAAGCCACTACCTGATCCTGCTCTGTGAGGAAGGCAGGCTTGGCTTTGGAGTCCTTATTACTAGTCAACCATCCCTCAGGCTGCCAGCTATCTGGCTCCCTGGGGATGACAATGAGTCACCCATTTCTAAGGAATAGCCCAGGATCCCACAGGACAGCGCCTCACCCGGGAGCCACCCTCAGACAGGGCCAGCACTCAGTCCATACCAGACTTGCCAGTCCGCCTGCTCTATGGCGGTCCCAGGCTCCAATTTCTCAGGAATTCCTGCCTGTGCCCTTTTCCCCGGTTGTACAGCTGCTGTTGCAGCCTGCAGATAAGTCCAGCCTGACCCTTAAAGTTCCAGTCTGCCAGAGAGAATGCCAAGGGGGGGGGGGGGTGTGCACGACAGGACACACACACGGGGTGGGGCATGCAGAGAAGAGATCACGTGGCCCCACCCTTTTGCTCCTGAGAGAGGGGGTCCTGGAGCAGGCTGCCTGACTTGCCTCTCCCAGGCTGAGTGCAGCAGGGAATATGCTCTGGCTCTTCCTCCAGGTGTTTTGCCCTAGGATCATTCCTCATCTGATCTAATCCCCTCAGTCCTGTCCCACCCCACTTGTCCTCTGCTTCCTGACTCATTGCCTAGCTCCTCTGCAGTTAGTTGCTGGGTTTGGGATGTCCAAAGACTGGGGAAGTAGGTTTCATGAGAGCGTCAGTTTAGGATTTCTGAAGCCGATAGGCAGGTTGAAGTTGCGTTATTTTTGTTTGTTTTGTTCTGTTTTTGCCTGACAAAGCAACTCTGTCTCACTTGTATGTCTTTTGCTATTTGGGATGCTCTGAAGGTGCTCTGACCCAGAGTTTGCACTGGGCTGGGGGAGTTACCTTTTGTTCTAAACAGTAAGTAAGACTTGGTTCAATCTGCTGCCCTCCCGAAAGCTTATTTTGAGGTTCCTGCCATAATTGTACTGAAAAGCCCCTGTTGGAAGGCAGCAAGGTGGCTGCTGTGCCTTCAGCTTCTGTGCTCTGTTTCAGGATGACCATATCCGTGGGCTACTTTGGGCTCTCCCTGGACACACCTAACTTGCATGGCAACATCTACATGAACTGCTTCCTGTCGGCCGTGGTGGAAGTCCCGGCATACGTAGTGGCCTGGCTGCTGCTGCAGTACCTGCCCCGGCGCTACTCCATGGCCACCGCGCTCTTCCTGGGCGGCAGCGTGCTCCTCTTTGTGCAGCTGGTGCCCCCAGGTAGGGCCCTTGGGCATCTTCGGTCTTCTCTGAGTCACTCTGTCTCTACAAGGCTGTCTCCCCAGCCAATAAAAGAAATAAAAATATGCCATCATAGCTCACCTGCATATCTTCATTTTTGGCCAAAATATCAAGAGAAAGTTTCTCCTGAGACCAGACACTCCTCATGGCCTGCACTTGGGAGATGTGGGCAGAGCAACCAGATGGGGCTGGTGGTTAGTTTTGCTGTTTGCTGAAGTTAGTGTGTGCATATTTGTTTTTCTCTGCAGGGTAAGAGGGAGCAAAGACAGCCATTCCCATAACTGTTTAACTTGGTGCTTAATCACTCATTTGTTCAACAAAAAGCTAGGGAGTGAGTAGGCAAGCACTGGGCTCTGGCCAGTGGCACAGGAGTAGAAAGGCCTGTGGAGCCCAGGGCCCTCCTCAACTCCCGCTCTAGTGAGAAGACGGGCAACACACAAGTACATAAAGGCTCGATATGGCGCCAACTGTTGTTATTTTACAACAACGAGAAAGGATTGTGGAGGGCTGGCGTGTGGAGAATAGCCACAGATAGTGTCCCTGGAGAAGGCAGGTGAGCAGAAACATAGCTGAAGGATGGAGAAAGATGTGGAAAAGTCTAGGAACAGGGCCCTGCAGGCCAAAGAAACAGCAAAGGAAGCAACCCTGAGGAGGGAGCGAGCCTGTCATGTTCAAAGACAGAGAAAGAGCTGGAAAGAGATGAAGAGTGAGGAGAAGGGAGGGGCCAGGTCACAAAGTGGGTCCCTAGGCCATTAACAGGATTTGATTCTTAAAATTGCCTTGATATCCCAAAGGTGGCGGAGAAAGTCCTTTTGGCAATTTATAGAACTGTTCATAGGCTCATGGTGGTACTTAGAGTTGTCACGGTATTTAAGCATTGGTGGCTTCTGGGATGGTTTGTGGGTCCCTGAGGCTGGCAACACTGTTCAGGAACAGCCCCACTGTGGCATGGCAGGGGAGCCCAGGAATATGTGTACAGGTTCATGCCTGAGCTCAGGGTGACCCACAGACCACTCACAGCGTGCAGGATAGATTGTTTTCGAGGGTCAGCAGATCCGTGAATCATTAGGTCTAAGTAGGACGAAAGCACGAAATGAGTGAGAATTGAGCCTCCCAGTCATGCACAAACCATCTGTTAACCCAGCAGTGCTTGCAGCGTGAGGTCCTGATAGATGTGTATGACTTTTGGCTGGGGAAGCAAGTCTTCTGGGGCTTGAGGGGCACACTCTGGTGGTCTTCAGGCAGAGGGGAAGCACATGTCCTCACAGACGCAGGTCCCAGCCTCCTCTCAGGAGTAACCATTTGAAGGGACATCTTGGCTAACGCCCCTTAACCCACAACAGGAAGTTATAGAAACTGCCCATTCCCCCTAAATCCCAACTCTCAATCACAGTATACCATGGTACTTTCTCCTGCTTTCTTCCCCTTGCCTCTCCAGACTTGTCTTATTTGTCCACTGGCCTGGTGATGGTGGGCAAGTTTGGAATCACTGCTGCTTTTTCCATGGTCTACGTGTACACAGCCGAGCTGTACCCCACAGTGGTCAGAAACATGGGCGTGGGAGTCAGCTCCACAGCGTCCCGCCTGGGCAGCATCGTGTCCCCCTACTTCATTTACCTTGGTAAGGACCGTGGGCTGAGGGCCCATGGGAGCGATGGGGTGGAAGCACTGACAAGCTTTAACGTGAGCTGGAAATGGCCTGGGAACAGGACAAGAGGCACACAAGGCAGATGGGATCCATCTGATGTTGGACGTGTGCCTGGGAAAGGTTCTTGCCCAGGTGTGTGCGCTGTGGGGGTGGTGCTCGCTTGTACGTGAAAAACAACCTGTAACTGGCTAGCAATTGATGAGAAAAGTAGGGAGTTTCATTCTTGGTTTAGCCACCCCGGGCCTTCCATTATTTTCTCCCAGCAGCTGCTGTTCCTTCACAGCTCTCACCGGCACGTCTCTGGGGAGGGGTGTGCCCACCTTGGCAAACATCCTCCATAGATCTGACAAGCAGAAACATCTTGCTTGGCCTGTAGGCAAATTGAATGGGTTGTAACACATCTGGAGAGGCGGAGGAACTATTTCTGTCCCTGGACAAATAAATCTTGAGTTCCTTGGAAACCCAGCCTTGGCAGATAGGAACAGTCATCATTGTGGCTCTCCTCCCCTGCCCTGCTGAGGGAGGCGCTGCTGGACCTCTGGACATGTCTGTGCTGACCCTGGGCACCGCGATCTTCCTAGGAGCCAGATTCCAATCTGGCAACTCAGACTGCAGGGCACACTCAGGCTGAGGGGCTGGTGATCCCCTTAGAGAGTCATGGGAACACAAAGGGCCAGAGGGAGAGCAGGTCTAACCGCACCCCCAGCTTCGGGCTGCATCTGCTTTGTCCCAGGTGCTTACGACCGCTTCCTACCCTACATTCTCATGGGAAGTCTGACCATCCTGACCGCCATCCTCACCTTGTTTCTCCCGGAGAGCTTCGGCACCCCCCTCCCAGACACCATTGACCAGATGCTAAGGGTCAAGGGGTAAGGAGGCCTCCTTCTGCACCGTGTTGATGCACTGGGTCTGGGCCTGGCAGAGTTCCCCACAAACTCTCAGAAGCATCATGCGCTAGTTGAGCCATCAGAGGTTTAGAATGGCAAGGAGATTGAATCCTGTCCCCTCTGGTCTGACCCAGACCACCACGTCACCATGTTCTTCACCACAACAGCAGTTCTGGGCCAGTGCAGACTGGGAGGAACCTCAAGAAGCTGCCGGATATTTTCCCCTTTAGTGAGATATCCTCAGTTCTAGGTTTGGTTTAGTGGTTTTGAGACTAGAGGATGTCTCCAAGATTTGTTACTAACATTTGTTTTGCTTGTTTCTATAGAATAAAATACAGGCAAACTCCAAGCCACACGAGGATATTAAAAGATGGTGAAGAAAGCCCCACAGTCCTTAAAAGCACAGCCTTCTAACACCCTCCAGGGAGTAAGAAAGTGAAGAGGAAAGACTGCATCTTGTCAGAAATGGTTTGTGTTGACCTGGAGTCTTTCATTGACAAAGGTTTTTGCTGTTCATTCTGTTGACCCTTTGTCTGACCTGCTCCCAGGTGGGCATCTGGGCTCACAGGCCATGTGTGGCCCCTAGTGCCATCTTCTCTCCAGCGACGCTGTGGCTAACAACTGACAACTCTAGAGCAGTCCTAATACAGGGATGGACGGAGCACTTCCTGAGATGTTAACTAGAGCCAGTGGGATTTGGAAGACTATGAGAGGCATCTGCTAAATTTTTATTTTAATTTCAGACTTCCTGAAAAAGCCCCCTGATAAAACTGGGTCTAAATCCCACCTCCCCTCATACCTTTCCCTCTAATGGTGCACTTTAGAGGAAAAGAAATCATTTCACAGAGAGTTTGACTTCTTATACTTTCTCAGTTATAAAGGGTATTAACTGGGAGTGCTGCTGCTCCAGGGCAGGAGAGCCCAGGTCTGGGGAAGCCTGCGGGCATTAACGAGGAGGGGTCTGAGCAGGTACAGAGCACAGGCAAGTGTGACCGTGGGCTCTCAGACCAGTCAGTGTGACTCCTGGGTAGACTTGTTTACATCTGATCAAAGCACTGGGCTTGTCCAGGCCCATAACAAAGGCATCAGTGCCTGGTGAATCAAAACTCCTAGCTGTGATGGTTTCGATGCATGGTTTGAAGGAAGCGTGTCAGTGAGAAAGAGAGACAAGCAAACTGGTCTCTTTTTCTCAAAACTGTAGAGTTTGTGTGTTGTCTGTTTGTTGTTTATTTGTTAGTATGTTGTTGTTTTTTTCCTTAAGTTATTTACCCTTCACAATAGACTTAGGGAAGACTGGTTCCTTAGCTTCCTGGTTTGTATCTCTTTTGATCAACCCAGAACTGCTCTGGTAATGGTCTACAGCTGCCATCTGTGCAAGGCATCACCACTTTTAGCCACTAGCACTTCTTGGAGTCCCCAAAACTGACATTGTGTGGCTTCCTTTTGTGATACCTAAGGATGGGAAAATTTACAAAGAAGAAAGTTAAATCATGTCCACAGTCTTTCACAGTTGCCGGCTTCAGCCATGGGGCCTTGGGAGATGTTTGTGTTTGGTGTAACTGTCTTCTCTTGTCTGACCGTCACCATGGTTACCGTGGTACTCCTGCCGCATATGCTCCAACTGCTTAAAAACCACATATGGGAGAGCTCCTGAAGTGCCTTGGGTAATGAAGATGTTTTAATAAATAAAATGATTTTTTAAATAATAACAGCTGCCCATATCTTTATTTTCACAGTTTGGTGACCCATGCTGTACTCTCCCCTGACTTTTCTCTGTGTTCCCTTGGGCTAATTCTAGCAGTGGTTTGTGATTAGCCACTAAGGCTGAGATTAATCCCTGTGTGCTAGACACCTTCCCTCTGTTGATTGACTACAGACTGAGCCAGTCTTCACACTCAGTGGCTTAGTCTGGGTTCCCCTGAGAACAGAGGGAGACCAGCGCTCTGTGCTGTGATTTGGGAGCAAGATTCAGGGAGCAGGACTAAAGGACGAGGGAGGAAATGAAAGGAGTGAGACCCAGCACTGCGATGCATTTTCAGGTTGGCCAGCGCTGAGGGCATGGCTCCATCCATCCAGGATATCCAAGGAGCCTGAGGAAATCTATCTCAAAACCATCTGCACATAGAGATGAGAGATTTCTATACTGGCCTTCATCCCTCATTCACCAAAGGCAGCCCCTTTGATGTCAGCTCCCTGCATTCTTAGGTTGCACATGCCCATATTCCCAAACACGTTCTGTCCCCTGGATAGAAAGCAAGAGGTGAGACGTGACCGGTTGAAGTGAGGCACTGTTGGCTGCACACAGGGGTCAAAGCTACCATGAGCTGGTCTGCAACGGTGGCTGGAGCGAGCGGTGGGGCTGAGAGGACTGGGGTTGGATGTGGTGCGCACACACACGTACATACCTACACACATATAATGTGTCGCAGGGCAGTTTGAGTTAGAACATGTAGGTAGACCTGCTTGAAAAGCTCCAGTATTGGAGAGAGAACACAAAAGGCACGATGCATAACAAGCAGCATTAAATGGCGGGGAGGGGAGAAGGCTTACCTTCTCCAGCTCTGGCTTCTCCAATTCCCTGACTCCACAGCGCCTCCAGAATACGATGACAGACTCACCTGCCCTTTATCCTGTTGCAGGAATGGTTTCTGATTCTCAGTGTCATTGATCCCAGTTAGTTGTGGCCTTTTGGGCGCAAAAGTCATAATCACCTAAATGCTTGCAGCTGTGACTTTGGGATGACTGACCGATATCCTGACCAGGGATCTCCTCTCGGGAAAAAAAGGCATACCTAACCTGTAGTCACAGGAATGCCTGGTGAGTAATGAGGTGCTCAGTTAATATCTGTAAGAATTAGAAGACAGAATACACGTAGAAATACCAAGGATAAAGCAAAGAAGGTAGAGGAACAATTCAGATTAAAAACAATAAAAAATGTTCTAGTACAGATCAAAGTGAAAAGAAGATTTTGCCTCACAATCTTTCCCTGTTTATAGGAACTAGTTCATGCCTCCATCAGAGTTCCCTGAAACACTCTCATAAATTCCAGAAGAGCTGATGTTTGCCAAAGAGGATTATGCTGTTCATCACCTCATCTGAATAATAGGACCGAGTTGGGCAGAGGGCCCTGTTCCATCAGGTAGTAAGTAGCACAGTATTTCATCTGGTTCATTTTCCTAAAGGGCTTTCATGCCGATACAAAGAGGCCTGATGCAATACATACAACCTCAGCAATACCTCATGCTGTGTGCCACTGCTATAGCTGTGGGAAATCACATCTATTTTCTCATTTGATCTTCATAAAAATCCAATGAGGTTGATGGAGGGGGCCCAGAATGACCATACCAGAGGTTTCTCAGTAGAAATCACACCTTCCTAGAGTCTCAGGCAGACCCACCCTGAAAGGTCGCACCTTGGGAAGAAGGGGCCTGCTGAAAGGACAGTCATGCAAGAAGTTGCCACGGACATTGGGACATGGTGTCTCTGATGGGCCAGCCAGAGAGCAGCAGCCAGGCACCTGACTGACACTTTTTACCCCAGAAGAAGTCTTTATGAGAAACTCTTCATGGGTGTGTGAGGGGAGTGTGGAAAGACACTGTATATGCCAAGGACAGACTGCTAAATGCATGCAGTGGTATCCATGTGGGCAAATATCTAATAAGGGACTAATAATAAAAATATATAAAGAATTCCTACAACTCAACAGTAAAAAATTCAAAATGAAGCAAAGACTTCAGTAGACATTTCTCCAAAGAAGATATACAAGCATGTGAAAAGATATGCTAATCATGAGGAAAATGCAAATCAAAACCACAATAAGATACTACTTCACACCCATTAAGATGGCTAGTTTATAATATATATATATAAAATAAAATAATATGTATTAGCAAGGATGTGGAGAAATTGGATCCCTCATGCATCACTAGTGGGAATGTAAGATGGTATAACTGCTCTGGAAAACAATATGGCATTACTCAAAAAAATTAAACAATTACCATATGATCCATCAATTCCACTTCTAGGTGTGTGCTCAACAAATTGAAAGCAGGGACTCAAACTTATTTGAACACCTGTGTTCATAGCATTATTTTGTAGCATTACGTTGTAGCATCATACAATAGACTAAGGGTGGAAACAACCCAAGAGACCATCAGTGGATGAGTAGAAAAACCAACTGGTATATAGAAAGGAATGAAATTCTGATACATGCCACAACATGAATGAAGCTTAAAAACATGCTAAGTGAAACAAACCAGACACAAAAGGGAAAACATTGTGTGATTCTGTTTGTATGAGGTATCTAGAATAGTCAAATTAATAGAAATAGAAAGTAGAATAATGGTTTTCAGGGGCTGAGGAGAAGAGGTAATGGGAGTTAGTGTGTAATGAGTACAGAGTTTTGGTCTGAAATGATGAAAAAGTATTCTAGAGGTGGATGGTGATAGTGACTGCCCAACAATTTGAATGTACTTATTGCCACTAAAATATATGTATCTAAAATGGTTTAGGTGGTAAATTTAATTTTATGTATGGTTTACCACAATTATTTTTTTAAAGGAATTTTTCATGTACTTTATAAGGTCAATAAACCTTAAATGTTCATATTTTTATATACCAATAATGAACTACCAGAAAGAGAAACTAAGAAAACAATCTCATTTATTATTGCAACAACAACAAAATAAGATACCTAGGAATAAATTTAACCAAAGAGATAAAAGATCTGTACCTGGAAAACAATAGGACACTGAAGAAATTGGGGAAGATACAAATAATTAAGAAAAAATCAACAACCCCAACAGATAATAAACAATACACAGATGACTTTTAAACATATAAAAAAATTCTGTACCTCCCTCCTAAGAAATACACATGAAAACCATGTTGAGATCATTTTCACCTATCCACTCTCCTCTCTGTATAAATACAAAGGAAAATGTATCATACTGTTTTGCTAAAAGTAATGCTAATAAAATTTAGGTGGTAAGATTTGGGGGAGCTTTTAAAGCAAATACTGTTGTACTTACTACAGTGTTTGTATTTCCTTACAATAAGCATACATAAGTTTTATCATGGTTTTTAATTGAAAAGTAAAAAGAGTAAATATGTAAGAGGAGGACAAGGATGAATTAATTTTCTTCTGTACACTTCTCAGTATTTTAAAAAGCTCCTCCAATCTCTTCCCAAACTTTCACATACTTTTCATGTAGTTCATTCAGCTCCTGTCATGACACACTTCCAGGTTTATCTTTTTCCCGGACACTCCTGCCTCCATCCCTATGTTGCCTTCCTTTGTTGCTAATTATCCCAATGCCACTCATGTTCAAGGTTCACCTCAAGCACATGTTGTCTCTGGGAGGTATTATGACTTATTGCCAAAGTTCTCACACTAGAAGCAGATATGTGATCCATGGGGTCCAAAATAGGCTTCTCCACTGACTAGCTCATTAAGTTTGGGCAAATTACTTAATTCTGCTGAGACTCAGTTTCCTCATATGTAAAGCAAATGGCCTTAACCTCATTGGCCACCTATTAAATTAGATCATTTATGTAAAGTGCTTAGCAGTACTAAATTTATGTTGACAATAATAATAATGGGACAATGGTGGCAAAAACGTGGCTCACCTCCTCCATGACCACATCAAAATGAACTAAGCTATACAACAACCATTCAGAACCACCAGACATTGAGCTGAATGGAAGTCCTACGACTATGCAATTAAAGAAGAAACCACATTGAGGCTGGTAGGAGGGGCTGAGATGTGGACAGGCTGCCTTCACACCCATGTGTGGCAGATAAAATTTGAGAGGGATACCTCAGGAGAAAAGGGTCCCAGCCCCACACCAGGTCCCCTAGGCCAGAGTTCCAGTGCCAGAAAGATAAGTCTCCCTAACGTCTAGCTGTTAAAACCAGCAGGGATTGAGGCTCTGGAAGAGGGAAAATGCTGGAGTCCCAGGCAATTCCTCTTAGAGAGCCCATGCTCAGACTTACTTGGACTCAGTCCCCCTGAGTTCCAGCACTGGGGCAGCAGATTGAAAGATATCAGAGATACATGGGGAAGGAATTGAATTGTTCAGCATCAGTCAAGGTGAGAGCTGGTGGGGACAGCTTTCTCCCAGACAGAAATGCTGGCAGAGACCATTGTTCTTTTGCTGAGCCTACTTCTCACAATTGGCAGGTGGACACCATCTCTAAGACTCCCATCAACCTGGCTCACACTTTTTGCCCCACCTTGGTGATTTCCTGAGGCCCTGCCCCACCCAACCTTCAGGTCCACCCAATCTGTTTCCAGTGGCTTTTCCATACAAATGGCTTATATTGGCTCATGCTTCGGAGTTTCCTAAATTCTCTCAAACAAGAAGCATATGGCTTTAGCAAGCCCTGTACCTTTTGCTAAGCAAGCAGTCCCAGGCCAGGTGCTAGCAGCAGCCAGCCTTGGTTCACAGCTTGGCCTCGCCTGGGCATCTCCAAGCCCAGCACAAGTAGCAGCCGTCTGCAGACTGCTTTGTAGTTTATGCTATGGACAGAACACAGGTGGTGCACCCCACAGACCTTGGACATGCCAACAGCAATCAAGGCTCAACTACAACAGGAGGGTATACACAGCCCACATGGTGGGTGCACCTTGAGTACCCAATGTAGGTAATAGGGGAGGCTATGCCAGTGGACCCTACAGGACCCCTACTACATTAGGCCATGCTACCAAGACAGGAAACCACAGTAGCTCTACTTAATACATAAAAACAAACACAGGGAGGCTGCCAAAATGAGGAGACAAAGAAATACAGCCCAAATGAAAGAACAAAACAAAACTCCAGAAAAAGTACTAAAAATGAAGACAAGAAAATTACTAGATGCAGCATTCAAAATACTGGTTATAAGGATGCTCAATAAACTTAGTGAGAACCTTGACAGCATAAAAAAGGTCTATTCAGAAACAAAGGATAGACTGAAATAAAGAACAATTTACAAGGAATTAACAAAGTGAATAAAGCTAATAATCAAATCAGTGATTTAGAATATAAGGAAAGAAAAAATACTTAGTCAGAACAGCAGGAAGAAAAAGGAATTCCCTCTCCCAAAATTAAAAAAGGAGGATAGTGTAAGGGGCTTCTGGGACAACTTCAAGCCTACCAACTTCTGCATCATGGGGATGGATGCCAGAAGAAGAGAGAGAGCAAGAAATTGAAAACCTATTTGAAAAAATAATGAAAGAAAACTTCCCTAATTTGGTGAAGGGAATAGACATGCAAGTCCAGGAAGCACAGTGAGTCCCAAACAAGATAAACTCAAAGAGGCCCACTCCAAGATTCATCATAATTAAGATGCCAAAGGTTAAAGACAAAGAGAAAATATTTTTTTTAATATTTTATTTATTATTTTTAGAGAGGGAGGAAGAGAGAGAGGCAGAGAGGGAGAAAGACATCAATGTATGGTTGCCTTTCACCTGCCTCCAGCTATGCACATGACTGGAGACCTGGCTTGCAACCTGATTATGTGCCCTGGCTGGGGACAAAGAGAAAATCTTAAAAGCAGCAAGAGAAAAGTAGTTGGTTATCTGCAAGGCAACTCCCATAAAACATTAGCTCATTTCTTAAAAGAAACTTTGCGGGCTAGACATGTTTGGCAAGAAATAATCAAAAATGATTAAAAGCAAGGACTTATAACCCTGATTACTCTGCCCAGAAAAGCTATGATTTAGAATTGAAGAACAGATAAAGAGCTTCCCAGACATAAAAAAGCTAAAGGAGTTCATCACCACCAAACTAGTATTATATGAAATGTTAAAGGATCTTCTTTAAGAAAAAGATTAAAAATATGAACTATAAAATGGCAATAAATACATATCTATTAACAGTTAAATCTGAAAAACAAAATTAATGAACAAACAGAACAAAACCAGAATCATAGTAGCTCTGGCTGGTGGCTCATTGGTTAGGTGCCAGCCTGTGAACCCGAAGATCACTGGTTCGATTCCCAGTCAGGGCACATAACCAGGTTACAAGCCAGGTCTCCAGCCAGGTCTTTAGCTGAAGGCAGGTGAAAGGCAACATACATTGATGCTTCTCTCCCTGCCCTTCTTTCTAAAAATAATGAATGAAAGCTTCAAAAACAAACAAACAAAAAACAGAATCAAAGCTACAGAGAACATTTTGATGGTTTCCAGATGGAAGGGAATCTGGGGTACGGGGGTGGAGGTGAGCAAAACAGGTGAAGGGATTAAGAAGTACAAATTGGTTGTTAATAGATTAGCCATGGGGATGTAAAGTACAAGATAGGGAATAGAGTAGCCAGAAAGCATATATGCATGACCATGGATATGGACAACAGCGCAAGGATTACCTGAATAGGGGTGCTGGGTGAAGGGGCCAAAGGGGGAGAAGTTCAGACAACTATAATAGCATAAACAATAAAATATAATTTTAATAATAATAATATTGCAATTCCTCCTGGCCTCCATAACATAATTATCAACCCTACAAGTCATTAGTCCTTGTTATAGTCCATTTGGTTCCATGAGGGAAATGATACCTTTGGGAAAAACAACAGATCTCCTACCCTCAACGTACTTCAGTACTCCAGTCACTTTTCTTTTGTAGTTTGTTTGTTAAATGTTAACAAATATGTTTGCACCTTCAACCCTCAATGAAAGAGGCAAAACCCTTAGGAAAACATACCACCCCTACTACTTTTTTTTTTTTTTTTTTTTTAAGATTTTATTTATTTATTTTTAGAGAGAAGGGAAGGGAGGGAGAAAGAAAGTGAGAGAAACTTCAATTGGTTGCCTCTCATACGCACCCCAACCAGGAACCAAACCTGAGGCCCAGCCATGTGCCCTGACCGAGAATGGAACCAGCAACCTTTTGCTTTGCAGGACGACACCCAACCAACCAAGCCACATTGGTCAGGGCTGCTCCTTCTCCTTTCTCCTTTTCTCCTTTTCTCCTTTTCTCCTTTTCTCCTTTTCTCCTTTTCTCCTTTTCTCCTTTTCTCCTTTCTCCTCCTCCTCCCCTCCCCCTCCCCTCC